>VZTQ01000640.1:0-11904 GCA_013400755.1 Pelecanoides urinatrix
CAACAGTTTAAAACTGAAAGAGGATAGATTTAAATTGGATTTGAGGAAGAAATTTTTTACAATGAGGGTGGTGAGACACAGGAACAGGCTGCCCAGAGAAGTTGTGGTTTCCCCGTCATTGGAAGTGTTCAAGGTGAGGTTGGATGGGGCTTTGAGCAACCTGATCTAGTGAAAGTTGTCCCTGCCCATGGAAGGAGGGTTGGACTAGACGATCTTTGAAGGTCCCTTCCAACCCAGACCATTCTATGATTCTATGATTCTAAGTTACCTCCTTGGCAGTCTCCTAGTCTGTTCCTAACCAGATGGAGAATCTCTGCTTTTGATTGTCCAGTCCTGTACCAGGTACACAGGGACACCAGCACCCATCCTCAGTGGATGCTAATGATAAACATGGTCTATCAGAACTAAAAACTATCCTACGTAGAATGAGACCTGGCCTTGGTCCTTGCCTCCTTCCTTTCCATAGCATGAGTACAACTGACGCCTAAGATAATTAATACTTAATTACTTAGTTAATTTTATAAGGGCAGCAAATAATTGCACTCTGCTGGATCTATCTTTGTAGCCTTCAGACACAATTCCTCATCTCTCTGCAGCCTAGTACAAAACTAACCAATAAAGCCAACAGGTAGCCTTCCTTTCTTTTGTTACTCTTATCTTTGTTACAAAATATTGTAAAAAAGGAAAAAAACCCAGCTGTTACCCTCCATAACAGGGTAGTTTGTAACTTAAGTCACAGTGATGACTCCTGCCCTTAAGGAATACGATGCAGCATCGTTTATTTGAGGCAATAG
The DNA here is from genome assembly GCA_013400755.1 of Pelecanoides urinatrix. Classification (NCBI taxonomy): domain Eukaryota; kingdom Metazoa; phylum Chordata; class Aves; order Procellariiformes; family Procellariidae; genus Pelecanoides; species Pelecanoides urinatrix. The sequence continues at coordinate 795 of VZTQ01000640.1, forward strand.
GAATCAAGGCTAGAGGGATATATTCCTAGAACTGGTTACATCTTTTAACTCCTCTGACCTTCAGTTTACTCACTTATAAAACAAATAAAATATTAAATGTTTAACCAGGTTTTATTTATTATTTTAATTATTATTTATTATATTCTGAATAATTTTGGTATTCTGGAATACCAGATATTAAAGGATACTGTTATCTACCCGTTACTACTGTGTTTTATCATGTCAAATGGAGATCCTCACTCCATAGGACAAGTTTCAAGATTAATCCAAGATCTTAAAGCTTTGCCATCATCCTGTCTTATTCTTATTATAGCAAGTAATAGCAAACCTCATTCTCAGGAAAGAGCGTAAGAAAAAAGCCCAGTCTTATCACCAACGGGAACAAATAAATTGCAATAGATTAAGAGGAGTTGTTTTTTAAATGCTATCATTGCAGTTTATATTAATTCACAGAATGTAAATTATTTAAAAAAAATTATGGTACGTTCTTATTGTGATGACCGATCATGCATATCATTAGCAAGTTTGACAAGACTCTCAAGTCAAGATGAGATTGATGACTTTTCAATTATTGATGTAAATGAATCACCAAGTATAGCAACTTGAAGGAATGTATTAAAGAGCAAAAGTCAAATCGCTGGCTCTGTACACACGCTGTCGCATTAAATAAACTCATACTTCATTTGTGCTGTGGGTGAAAAAAGCTAATTAAAATGAGCAAAATTTCAACTGCAGCTTCTGGCATTGTTAATCAGTAAACAAAGTTGAAAACTTCAAATAGGCAGGCAGGCTCCAGAGTCCAGTACACTTGTAAAAACAGATCTAAAACCAAAGCAGAAGAAAATAACAGCATTGAAAATAACATTGAAAGTGAACTTGAAAAATTATGAAACCATCCTGTAAATTAACATGCATTTCTTCCCCAAGAAATGGATCTGCTGTTGCTTCTTATTAAACTCCTTTACTAAAACAACTATTTAGTCATGGAGTTACACTTCCCTGAGCATTCTGGGGTAAATGATCTCTGCAGATAAGCACATGGAACCAGGAACTAAATTTTAGCAATTTCAATTCTCATAAGCTTCATAAAATCTGTTAAACAATTTCATTTTGGATGAATTAACTCCTCAGTCTTCCTTGCAGGTTTAGGTTCATCTTTGTTCCTCAGTTCAAACAATGCAGATGAATTTTTGAAAGTCTGGGGGCATTGTGTCATTTGGAAACAAATGTGACTTTTCTGTGATTTATGCATGTAAATCTTGCCTCACAAAACAACACGCTTAATGTAATTTTAGCACCTGTAACACACTTAATGTAATTTTAGCCTGTTCCATGCACTGGAAGGTACTTCCAGCCTAACATTCAGAAAGATTAATAAGAATGTGAGAGATTTAAATTGGCATATTATCACAACCTCTACTTGACTCTCTAAAGAACTAGCAAATATTAAAAAAAATCAGGAACCATATTTATTATTATTTGGCAAATTCTAAAAGATTTATTTGTTGCGCTATACAAAAATAAATACCTGATATTTTAAAATTTCCTGTCAAATGAAAAATAAAATTATAAAAAAGATTCAAACATTGTAAGATTTGTTATTCCTTATCTTTCTGTTCATTAAGAAAATAAATTTACTGTACGAGATACATTTGAAAAGCACTGTATAAATATATTTTTCATAGATCTAAGCAAATAAAATAATACATTTTTGATATTGTAAAAATTAAACATTTCCATGTATTCCATGCAATTGTTATTGTAATTGTCAGGTTCTCTTGAAACATTCAATTTTTATTAAGTTAAACTTTTGGATGGATGAAAACAATTATTTCATTTTTTTCAGGAATTCTGTGGGATTTAAATCTTAGCTATTTTTATCATTAATTAAAAATAAATGTTAAGACATTTTGCTGTTTCATGGCAAAAAAATAAGATCATTCTATACAGATCAGTTTGGACCTGGAGGTCCATTTTTCTTTCTTTCCTTTTATTGGGGAAAGCCTACAGTGAGAAAAGGTCAAAAATCTCAGTGAACATTTGAAAGAAAAGTACTTCTTTCTTTACATCTGAACAAAAATTTCATGGGATTTTCTTCACCTAACTAACTCTGATGAAAATCTTTTCTGCAGACATCTGTCTTTCAGTAATTTCATTCCAAGGTTTGCTCATCTTTTTTTTACATAAAATAAGCTCTGAGTTTTCAGTAGTTTCTGATGGACTCCTGTGACTTAGATAAATTTATTCCTGAGACTTTCAAATAAGGACAAGCTGCAGTGAGAGGATGAAAACACTGTTTTTACTTCTTTCTTTTCCTATTCTTTAAAATCAAATAATTTATTTCTCTTGATCTATTCTAGCCATAGTCTTTTCAAGCACATAACTACCTAGAAATCTTGATTTGAGCTGCTACTGTCTTTTTCTGGTTCTTCACTTAGACTTCCCATTGACTCTCAGCACTAGTCTTTTGTCCAGTCTTTCTTCTCATGGTCATTTCCAGATGCTGGATGTGCTTATATATGCAGAGAGATCACCTTCCCTTCCACTTCTATTTGTCCTTTCTCCAATCCATTGCACATTTCCTTAAGATATTTTATTGGCAGAGCAGAAAGACCCTAATTCTGGAAAGCATCATGATTCAGTGAAGTGAGTTCCCAGTGGAACTCCATAAGCCTGAATATTTCCCTGAACAGAGGCCAAAATAGACAATAAGAAAGTGAAAAGGAGGAAAAAATATAGCTAATGTGCTAAGATAAATGGAAATTCAACAATGTGTGGGGCCTACTAAGTAACACAGTTGGTAATTACAGCAATTCACAGGAAAAAAGAGAACATTTCATACTGCCACAGAGAACAATTATGAATATCAGCTCTTTTGTTTTTAAAGCAATACACCTAAGAAACTAAATATTAAAAGTGCTTTTAGAAAGACATTCTACTTCAGATGTTGCCTTTTCAGTGGAGAGTAATCATATCATCTAAAAATTATTATTATTCTGTTTATTTTTCCATTGGTTCAATCACCTGTTTCCCAGTAATTACACAAGCAGAGGCTCAATAAATAAAGCCTACTGTCATTTCTTAAACCAAACAAGTGGGTCAACAACTATGATTAAGCTGTCAGCATTAATGAGCAGTTTTCTTTAGTTTCTGCAAAGAGTAAAAACTTTTTATGTCTGGGAAAAAAATCCTTGAATAGTTTATAACAAATAATGTGAAATTATGTTGTTTCTCATGCTGAGCTCAGAAACTCATTTATATATATAACACCAGTATGTCACACCTCTCAGTATTTTTACTACATCAGTAACTATGAAATCAGATAGGAGAAAGACTAGTAGATGTTTATTTACTCTGTGGTGGATTTCACCTTTTTTTTTTTTTTAACTAAAACTAAAACTTTAGTTTCTGTTAAGGAGAAAGTTAAGAGTAAAAAAAAAAACAAACCTGTTTGATACTAGCCAGATAATATACATTCCTACACATCCATATAATATGTCCCATGTCACACAGTATGAACAAAGACAGGAACATTTTTTAAAGGTATGCATGTAGTGAATGTAAACATGCTGAAAATAAATCCCTAAGCCTAGCTGTTAAGGAATATCTTGAGGATTCCAACTTCAAACTTAAACATTATCCAACCTCCTACTGATAGTTTCAATTTGGATCTTGGGATTTTCTCAATCCCTTCTTGTCCTTAGTAGAAGGAATATTAAAGGTTAGGCAAAAGGGGACTCTATCACAATAAAATATGCTGCTCTGTGAGTATATATCTGAATTTCTGGAGTCACAGTTATCCAAAAGGATTTGACTAATCACAGAACATTAGTGAAGAAGTGTGTGAAGACCAAAACTTTTCTGTATTTTAGGACAAGGCAGTATTTATCTCTGATCTCATACCAGGTAGGATGATATGCATTACTTATTCATTATACTTCTGTCTTAAAAGTTTCAGTAGTCTAATCAGGGACTAAAACTACAATTTTGTGAATTGAGAGTATGACTCTCCAGTGCATAAATGACAAAAATCCAACAATCAAAGCAAATATTTTGCAGATAATGCCTTGGCTAAAAAGCATGCCTCCAAATCATTTGGCAAAGAAATCTATAGACCTGTAAATCACTGCAATGGTAGAAAATGCAGCAGCTTGCCCCTTCTCTCCTTTCCACTCAAAACCCAGTGGATGTGTGTGTGGAGGGAGGTACTTTGAATACCCAGAATCTTGGGGAGTTCTTAAGTTTCCAGATAAGTCTAGTTTCCTTCCTTTCATTTCACATATATCCTTTCAGGTGCCAAGTGCTATAATTCCCTAAATTTGGTGTGCTATTGGTCACAAGTGCTTTAGGCAAACATTAAAAAAATATAAAAATTGAGAAGATCATCTCAGCTCCTAGCTGGGCCACAGGCTTCCTGAGAGAGCTGGAAAAGCCATGCAGAGGTGAACTCAGAAATGTGGACCAGGAACGCTACAAGAGGCATGAGAGGAAGCAGAGGCAGAGCCTGCACCTTGACTCTCCCTTCCTTCAACCTTCTGACTCTCTTTCCTACCTGCATTTTAAGCTTTGGATCAAGGAGTGGCATGGCATGGCTGTTTAAAGACCCATCTGAAATGGGAATTTCAGGAAAGCAAGCAATTAAAATTAATAAATTGCAATAGAATTAGGTGTTATCAAGTGGACAACATCCTGCCAAATTCAGCACCTTTGGCATCCATCTGTTACATGGTCTGTGTGATAGTCCCATTTTTTGTATATGACATCATTCAAATGTTGCAGCTCATTCGCCTTGGCAGGCATCTCACTGATGTCAACTGCCATGAAATCATGTGAAAAAAACATCTCTGGGGACTGTTCTCTCTCTCATTCTGCAACCTTTCCCTAAGTTCACCCTATCTGAGGGCTTTTAATTTATTTAAATTATTTTCATACTTCTAAGAGATGTACAGTTGGAGCTTTGTTAGCATTTTCCTAAGGATGATCAAACAATTAATAATAGTAAGTTGTTTTGACAGCAACCATAATAAGTGAGGCTGCTGCCAGCGCCAGGGCAAACCCTATCCCAAAATGCGAGCAGCTTACCTCTGTATAAAGTGCACTAAAGAATTGAAACACAGTTTTGTTTTGTTGGGGATGACAAGCATCACAGAAAAAACATCTACAAACTAATGGCCTTATACATGCAGTGAAGTGGAAGGTACTAGAAGATCTGCATCTAGACCCTGAGTCTCCTGCCAATCTTTGACAAGCCATTTAATCTTTTTGGCCAGGATTCAAGAAATTATCTGGGATTTTGACTTCTGTTTAGAACTCTAAATTCTTATTGATTTTCTATTGACTACTCTAAAACAAGTAGAAACAAAGGTATATACGCAACACAGCTGAATCAAAAGTTGTTCTTGGTTGTTTTCCTTATATAACTATATATTTTTCTAAACCTCTCAGGAAACAAAAAAATCATTTTTTTCTTATTTCTAATGTGGTTGTGGAAGAAGTGGATGTTACAGACAGATCTGAATGAACTGAAAATAATGCCACAATGAATAATTTTGGAAAAGGATCATTTTTTAAAGAATAAAAGCCTCAGGGATTGTATTTATCACAATGAATTTGAGGAAAAATAACAAATATGCTGTATTTATTAATAATAATAGTTCATCCAATACTTTTTTTTTTTTTTTTTTTTTCAAATTCTTCAGGTCTGTTTTCTCTGCTCCCTTTTGGATGGTTTTTTTTTTTTTTTTGGTAAGAGCATGTTGAGAATATTCTTTCTCTTCAAGAAAAATAATCTAAATTGTAGGGTAACTTTTCAAAAGTTTCAGTTTGGCTCAAGTCTCCTTTGTGTCACTTACATCTCTTGTTGCAGAGCTAGCAGAAGATGGAATAAGTTAATTAGATCACTTTGTGTGATCTCCTGCCTATAAAAAGTAATTACATTTCTTCTAGTTACCCTTGGAACTGTTAACTTGTCTCTGTTAAGATGTATCTACCTGGAAAATATCTTGTGCTCTTTATAAACATCATGGATAATTCAGTTATTCTCTCTCAGACCAATTATCTTCAGGGTACTCAGTCCCCTGAGCTGGAAGACAGGGATGGTGAGCAGGATAAACCCCCCATAATCCAAGAGGAAGCAGTTAATTACCTGCTACACCACCTGGACCCTCACAAGTCTATGGGGCCGGATGGGATCCACCCAAGGGTACTGAGGGAGCTGGCGCAGGAGCTTGCCAAGCCACTCTCCATCATTTACCAGCAGTCCTGGTTAACGGGGGAGGTCCCGGATGACTGGAGGCTTGTCAATGTGATGCCCATCTACAAGAAGGGCCAGAAGGAGGATCCGGGGAACTACAGGCTGGTCAGCTTGATCTTGGCGCGGGGGAAGATTATGGAAAAGTTCATCTTAAGGGCGCTCATAAGCCACATCCGGGACAACCAGGGGATCAGGCCCAGCCAGCACGGGTTCATGGAAGGCAGGTCCTGCTTGACCAACCTGATCTCCTTCTATGATCAGGTGACCCGCCTCGTGGATGAGGGAAAGGCTGTGGATGTGGTGTACCTGGACTTCAGTAAAGCCTTTGANTTCAGTTTTGGGCCCCTCACTACAAGAAGGACATTGAGGTGCTGGAGCGTGTCCAGAGAAGGGCAAGGAAGCTGGTGAACGGCCTGGAGCACAAGTCTTGTGAGGAGCAGCTGAGGGAACTGGGGTTGTTTAGCCTGGAGAAGAGGAGGCTGAGGGGAGACCTCATCACACTCTACAACTACCTGAAAGGAGGTTGTAGTGAGGTGGGGGTCGGTCTCTTCTGCCAAGTAACAAGTGATAGGATGAGAGGAAATGGCCTCAAGTTACGCCAGGGGATGTTTAGATTGGACATTAGGAAAAATTTCTTTACTGAAAGAGTGGTCAGGCCTTGGAACAGGCTGCCCAGGGAAGTATTTAAAAGACGTGTAGATGAGGCTCTTAGGGACATGGTTTAGTGGGCATAGTGGTGTTGAGTTGATGATTGGACTCGATGATCTTAGAGGTCTTTTCCAACTTTAATGATTCCATGATTCCATTATTTGCTCCAGTGGTTAATCACCCACAAGTTTCTACATTTTTGCCTAGCAAAATTTCCCTGGCATCAGGTTATTGATCATGAGGTTTTGCTACACTTCTGCTGACTAGTACTTAAACCCAGTGAAGGTCCTCATAGTCCAAACACAAGGTTTCCCCATATTTAGATATTATAAACTCAAGAATCCAAGTTAAGTCTTTACTTGTGAAACAGATGTTTTTTGAGAAATTAAGCTTCTAAAAAATGCTTTTTCCAGCCTACAAGTACATCTTATAACAATTCTTTCATTCTCTTCAATTTTCATCAGAGGATGTCATATTATTATAGTAACCACATTTAGACTTCTAATTTGCCACTTAATTCCATATTTTCCTGAGGTATAGATTTGCTGTTCACTGTAGCTAGCTAGATGCAGGACTATCTCTGAGCTCCCTTGGCAAGGCAAATATAATCCAGCATTTGGTTCCCTGGCTCAGGGCCCTGATTAACGTCATGATCCCTTCAATTTCTTTAATTTTACCAATATAATTTCACAATTCCTAATAAATTAAGAAGAGTAGAATGGATTTGAAATAAGACCATACAGAGCTTAGGAAAGGAAGAATTATATTGCTTTGTCCTTGCACAGCAGTTGTGAGGAAAAAGAAAATTTAATTGTGGCATTTTTTGTGTTTTCATTATTTTCCTCGTACCTAAACCAAGTTGGGGAGGAGTATGAGGAGAAGCAGGCATCTCTAAAAGCACAAATTTATAGTGCAACTGACAAAATCTCTAAGCAGCATTTCTGTTCCAAACTGTTTCATAAGAGCTTTAATGGGAGGCGGTGATGGGGGTAATCTAAGTAATATCAGTGCAGAAAAGGTCATGAAAAAGATCTGGGTGATCTAGAAGTTCCCCAGAGATCTTGTGTGGCAGAACCCACACTATAGAGAAATATAAGGTTTCTGGACTTGGGGGCAAGGGACTGCTACCTGACAACTTCTGCCTCAACTTTATGGCCCATCTTTCGTGAGCTCAAATAGACCTTCAGCAAAACTTATCCAAAAGTACATGAACACTCAGAAATACTGAAGATCAATGAGACATATATGTGTATATATACATATGTATAGAAGTATATGTCTTTGATCAGATGTCCCAGTTAAAGAAATCTTGGACTGATATTTTAGTTCCTTTCTCTCATATACTGATCACTCCTATTAATATTGTGCCATAAGACTATCTTTATAAATTCAAATAAATATCTGTACACCTGTGGAGTTCCTGTAAATTTTTTTCAAATACACTGTGGTACAGTGCCATTGATTTTATGAGACCTAATTTTGTCACCTTTTATTCTAGTTGAGTGGTTGCTCTTACAATTAATCCTTTCTTGAACCACCATTTGTTTTCATTACTATTTACTATTGCTATTTCATAAATATATTCTGCACATACATATCTTTCTGTATGTAAATATAAATTATAAAATTATTTACGCTGAAAAGCAGGTCTTGGTAATCTAAAAAATGCTTACCTTTATGGATTTTTCACAGTGTTTCACCCTGAACACACAGAACAGTGTCACAGGCAAGGATAAAAGTGAAATAAGCTGAATTACAGTCCTCAAGCCACTGGGGTATATCACCTCTCTGAGAACAGTTTGCCATGCCATGAGTACTCTTCAATGAACCAGCCATGAAAGACACTCCTTAAGTGTAACTCATCCTACTACAGAGTGACAAATGTTCATACACTATTACAAACACAACATGCAACCTTCTTTCTGCTACAAAGAAAGGAACAATATTTAACTTTGTTTAGTTGGGTAATCTAAATCACTCTGTCTTTTATGTTATTTTTCCATTTCCTCCTACTACTAGCTCATAACCAGAGAGAACTGAGAAAGTAGGTCACAGAATATTTCATATGAAACGCTATTATTCTACACTTATTTCAAATGTTCCAAGCCTGGAATCATTAATAAAAACTTAGCATCTGGAATATGCTTTTTAAAGACATAAAGTCATAAGAGACCTTAAAAGTGAATCCACTATTGCTTACTGAGCTCTGCAAATCTCCAGGCCCTACATTTAGTAATTATTTTAAAATGCCCAAGAGAATTTGTAGATTTGTCCAATTACAGCCATAATACTAACATTGGTAATCTGCCATAAAATGGCACTTCTACCCTCATTTCTCATGAAATGAAAAGAAAAGAAGTGCCTGTGTGTAAGTTTGAGTTTTGGAGGAAGGAATGAAGTCACAAGAAGTGACTAGTAGCCTCAGGTGCTGACTTACAACTTATAGTTCTTTCTCCTTAAGTACATGGAAATTTGCATTACTCTTACAAATTTAGTACAGCAATACTCAAGCCTGGACAGACCCCATTTCACTGATTCAGGCCACAGATATTCTGTGTCACCATCCAGAAGTCACTGTCCCTGTCCATTGACTACAGAGGGAAGCTAGGGCAATGGTCCTCTCTTAGGCACTTTAGGAGCCTGGGATACAGATAAGAGATAACAGGTACCATGAATTTAGGTTTATATAATGCATTCTGACACAGCAGATCACAAAACACAGTCATCTGACCTATGTGAGATGGGAGGAATGGATAATCCAGCACTAAGCTGGCCCAGTGATTTCTATCAAACTGGACTTGAAAAATTAGGTGATACTGGAAGTGTCAGAAACACCTAATTGCATATGTGCCTACATGTTTTAAAAAGCCTTTGGATGCTTGTGATTTTATTTCAGGTAAAGTATAATATTATCCAATACTGTCTTGGTGCCACTAAGCTTGCCTTGGTGCCACTAACCTTCCTGAAACTGCACTTCATGTCCAACAATGGGCAAAATTCCCATTGTGCTGTTTCTTCTGCTTACCTTCAGCGACGGAACCACTTCTTGTTGACATCTTTCTCAGGAACATAAAGACTGATTTGGTTTTGTAAAGATAGAAGTTTTGTGCTACCTCAAATGTCCTTAAGCACCCTGCCAGATCTCCAGCAGTCTCTCCAGAAGAGTGTGGGCTGGACTGGAATTTAGAAAAGCTTCAAGGTAGTAATTGGGATGTCTGGGAGGTATCAACAATATTTCAAAGGGGTTCAAGTGGAGGTGGCAGCTTAGGATAAAGTACTGAGATTTTACTAAGGAAGGTGGTATAGAATCATAGAATCATAGAATAGTTTGGGTTGGAAGGGACCTTTAAAGGTCATCTAGTCCAACCTCCCTGCAATGAGCCCCGGCATCTTCAACTAGATCAGGTTGCTCAGAGCCCTGTCCAATCTGACCTTGAATGTTTCCAGGGATGGAGCATCTATCACCTCTCTGGGCAACCTGTGCCAGTGTTTCACCACCCTCATCATGTTATGAGGTTCAGAGGGCATGAGTGGAGCTTTCAGGGGTACAAGTATGCCTTTCTCTGCTTCCCTTCAGCCAGTCCTTCCTCCTGATATAATTTGCTTCCCTTATTTCTCTGAGGACGAGTGCTCTCACTCCACACTTCTTGTAGGACCCTCAAACCATTGTCCTCTCCTTCCAAAAATCCATTTTTACCCTTACTCCATCTAGAGCAATTCCTGACCACTTTCCACAATTGACTATCTTCTCTGAAGATGCTGGATCCCTTTAGTTGCTCCTTGTCATACCACAGGGCCAATGAGGGGGAAAAAGAGGGGGCCATGAAGGAAAGTTGGAAGAGGTTTCTGCCCTGCAAGACTATTTTCTTTTTCATGCTTCTGGAGATGAAGAATGGGTTCAATAGGTAAAAGCAAGGATTGCTGCTATTGTGAGATATTTCCACCCTCTCAGCTTTTCCTCCAGTAACAAGAGAGGACACATGAAACCAAAAAGCAAGGATAGACTGTCCAAATTAGGACAGCTGATCATTATGTCTCCAAATATACACACCACAAGTCAGCTGTTCAGTGCAGTTGCTTGCAAAGCTGCTTACTTTGGTCTGTTCACGTACAGGCAAGTCCATTCCATCATCTGATAGGAGTGGGACCTGCTGGCAATCTTCATCTCTGTGTTTTGCTATAAGATGTAGGGGATATAACCAGGCTAAC
>VZTQ01000642.1:0-15317 GCA_013400755.1 Pelecanoides urinatrix
AACTGGAGTGCTGCAATGGATAAACTCTTCAGATGGGATAGGCAAGGAAGGAGAGGCGGTGGGGTAGCATTGTATGTTTGGGAGTGTTTTGGTTCTCTAGAGATTATAGGTGATGATAGGGTTGAGTGTTCATAGGTAAGAATTGGGGAAGGCCACCAGGCAGATATCATGGTGGGAGTCTGTTATAGACCACCCAACCAGGATGAAGAGGCAGATGAAATATTCTACAAGCAGCTGAGAGAAGTCTCACAATCGCTTGCCCTTGGTCTCATGGGGGACTTACCAGATGTCTGCTGGAAATACAATACAGCAGAGGGGAGACAGTCTAGGAGGTTCCTGGAGTGTGTGGAAGATCACTTCCTGACACAGCTGGTGAGTGAGCCAACTAGGGAAGGCGCCCCACTGGACCTGTTGTGTGTGAACAGAGAAGGACTTGTGGGTGATGTGATGATTGGAGGCTGTCTTGGGCACAGCGATCACAAAATGATAGAGTTTTCGATTCTTGGAGAAGTAAGGAGGGGGGTCAGCAGAAATGCTACCTTTGACTTCCGGAGGGCAGACTTTGGCCTGTTTAGGAGACTGGTTGACGGAGTCCCGTGGGAGGCAGTCCTGAAGGGCAAAGGAGTCCAGGACAGCTGGACATTCTTCAAGAAAGAAATCTTAAAGGCACAGGAGCAGACTGTCCCCATGTGCCGAAAGACGAGCTGGTGGGAAAGAAGACTGGCCTGGCTGAATAGAAAACTCAGGAAAGAAAGGAGAGTTTATGACCTTTGGAAGAAGAGGCAGGCAACTCAGGAGGACTAGAAGGATGTCATGAGGTTATGCAGGGAGAAAATTAGAAGGGCCAAAGCCCAACTAGAAATCAACCTGGCTACTGCTGTAAAAGACAACAAAAAATACACTAGCAATAAAAGGAGGGCTAAGGAGAATCTCCATCCTTTATTGGATGTGAGGGGAAACATAGTGACAAACGATGAGGAAAAGACTGAGTTACGTAATGCCTTCTTTGCCTCAGTCTTTAATAGTGAGACCAGTTGTTCTCTGGGTACCCAGGTCCCTGAGCTGGAAGACGGGGAGCAGAATGCAGCCCTTGTAATCCATGGGGAAATGGTTAGCGACACCACTTAGACACACACAAGTCTATGGAATGGGATGGGATCCACCCGAGGGTACTGAGGGAGCTGGGAGAAGTGCTCACCAAGACACTTTCCATCATTTATCAGCAGTACTGGCTAACCAGCGAGGTCCCAGTTGACTGGAAGTTAGCAAATGTGACGCCCATCTACAAGAAGGGCTGGCAGGAGGATCTGGGGAACTACAGGCCTGTCAGTCTGACCTCGGTGCTGGGGAAGGTTATGGAGCAGATCATCTTGAGGGAGCTCACAAGGCACATGTAGGACAACCAGGTGATCAGGCCCAGTCAGCGTGGGTTTATGAAAGGCAGGTCCTGCTTGACTAACCTGATCTCCTTCTATGACCAGGTGACTCGTTTAGTGGGGGAGAGGCTGTGGATGTGGTTTACCTGGACTTCAGTAAAGCCTTTGACACTGTCTCCCACAGCATTCTCCTAGAGAAGCTGGCGGCTCACAGCCTAGACAGGTGCACTCTTCGCTGGGTAAACCTGGCTGGATGGCCGGGCCCAAAGAGTTGTGGAGTTAAATCCAATTGGTGGCCGGTCACAAGTGGTGTTTCCCAGGGCTCAGTATTGGGGCCAGTTCTGTTCAATATCTTTATCANACGAGAGGAACTCGTGCCAGGGGAGGTTTAGCTTGGATATTAGGAAAATTTTCTTTACTGAAAGAGTGGTCAGGCCTTGGAACAGGCTGCCCAGGGAAGTGGTAGAGTCACCATCCCTGGAAGTATTTCAAAGACCTGTAGACGTGGTGCTTAAGGACATGGTTAGTAGTGGACTTGGCAGTGCTAGGTTTATGGTTGGGCTTGATGATCTTAAAGGTCTTTTCCAACCTAAACGATTCTATGATCTTTCTGTGTCATTTCTCCGCTCTGCTATATAATTGCTATGCCGCTATCTAGAGCTTTTCAGGGCTTTCCAAAGAAGCATTCTGTAAATTAAATTCAACAGATCTTATCAGTTTTCATGTGGGCTGCAGGAATCTGAATAATAAAAATGAGACATGGCAGGGAACATTACTGGGACTTGAGAGTACTAAAAAGTGATGAGGCTGCCTGACCTGCCTGCTTGCGTTGATTGCTTTTCTCTGTTTAAGAGCTAAAAGTCTCCTCACTGTTTTCTTATTTTGTTTAACTTCAATTCTGCAAAAGGTCATACTTGCAGCGAGTGCATTTTTTCCTCTAGTATTTATAACCTATAGCTGCTTCAGTGAAGGTTTCTCCAAAAGCCTCTCTTAAGCAGGATAGTATTTAGAGACAACTAACAGCTTCCAAGTTGGAAAAGAGTGTTGGGTAAGCAATGCTAAGAGCAGAGGAGCACCCCCGTATAGCTATATCCACCCCTACTGTGCATTTGTATTCAAATAGAGTGGGTTTTCCCCCTAAATCCTGTAGAAAACTGCTGAAGCAAAATGTGCTCCACATGAACAAAAATATTTGACCGGGTAAATTGAGATGCGAGACCAGGATGTAGAGCACTGTAAGAACATAGGTAAAATGTATGTCATAGGTATTTGGTGACTGTTGTTGTAATGGGTATCTCATTTGTGATTTGAAAGCACCATTGCAAGCTCACAATTTCTTTTACGTTTATCATGTTTTAGTTAAAATTTACTAAAGTAAGGGTAGATTAATACATACAATAATGAAAATGTGCCTACAAACTAAGTAACGGTAAAGTTGTCTACATTTTATCATAAAGATGTGGCCACAGATATTTCAAATATCTATGAAAAATCCTTATCTTGAGAAGACTGACAGTATTTATTTCAAAACTAGAAAGAATAGATGGTCCCCATAAATATAACAAAATAAGAACAACCTTAGAACTTACTTCTGCACCTATTTCTAAGCAAACATTTAGCTATTTAAATAGTTTGTCTGACTTGAACAATCAAAAAAATGCCTGAATAGTGACTTGTGAAAATCGCGCTGAGGTCTGCACTATTGGAAGAAACAAGCCTCTGCTTATTGAGCGCAAAGTGTGTGCATTCACATGTAAGCAAAATTTCATTTTGTTTTTCTATATAGTTGAAGATACAGACATGTAAGACTAGCTCGTAAGCTACAAAGGTAAATAGTTGTTTGAAATACAGAATTTGAGTTACCTTAGTAGAGCATAGCTCAGTTGACGAAACAAGAACAGTGTGTTGGGATTAAAGACCATTTTGCTGGCATCCTCATTGACCTGCCATAAAAAGTACACTCCAGATGTGCTTTGAAGCACTTTTTTTTTTCTGAAACAAGTATAAATATGGAATGCTGTTTCTTCTTTTCCAAAGTGTCTGTCTTGTGATTGCATTTATTCTGGGAAGAATAAATCTGCTTTTTGCATTCTTCTTTTACTTACATTCACTCCCAGAACATATACACAAGAAATAGTAGACTGAATAACATTTTCATAATTAAGACATATGCAGCGTCTTTGCAAAGACATCAGCAACTAAATATGTTCTGTTTTCTCTAGATCAATGAACTGAGCCATGTTCAAATCCCTGTTATGTTGATGCCAGATGATTTCAAAGCGTACTCAAAGATAAAGGTGGACAATCACCTTTTCAACAAGTAAGTACAAGTAACAATTCTTTGTAAAAGTGGATAGTGGCAGTGATATTTTTATGAAGTACTATGAACTCTGTTATTTTTCGGTTGATGGACTGAAGTTTTGATGATTAAGTTAATCCTGCGATAAACATAACCATCTGTGCTGTTCTGAAAAGCAACTGCAGGGGCTGCTGGGTAGTATTTTTCCTCCATATGGTTTATTATTGCCTTATGAGTATCTTACATACCGAAGGTGATCTTTTCTTGGTGTGATTATTTATGGCTGATACAAGCATTTATTTGGGTATTTTTTAAAACATAAATTTATGTGCATGTACTTTTTATTAAATGAAATATTTGAACTAGAATGAGAATTAAAAGCATATATCAAACCTGAATAATGTTCAGCTTTTTATAATTCATAATAAGAAATCATACTAATCATATAGAAACTCCAAAAGTATTAAGATCATTTCATGTAATATCTACATCTCTTGAAAATAAAATGCTCCATGAACAGTATGTTCAGACTTACAAAACTGTTAATGCTGTTTTGTGTATAACCTGAATTTTATTCAAGAATATATTTAGAAAAAGGAAGAATTCTGCTAGTTTGGGTCTTCTGTTCTGTGGCAAAGGTCAAAATAACTTCTCTCACGTATAAGTCTGAAATTAACACTAGGATATTAAAATTAGCCCTGTGCTGAACGAGTCCAATTTTCTTGAAGCTTTGGCACTGTCAGTACTTTCTGGTGTCACAGATGGTATAGTAATTCTTGTGTAATCCGATCTAAGGTTTCACCTTTGAAGTAATTTTAGGGCAATGGGAAAACATCCTTTTCTGCTTTTGAGTCCAGGTTCCAAAATAATCAAAATATAGTTTGTGTTTATTTCATCCAGTTGTGTTGTAGCTTGTTAGAGACAAATATGTATAATTTATTAAACATTGTAAAGAAAAAGAAAAGAACATGGTGAGACCGAGTCTCATTGAATAAAAGAAAGCATTAGAAGAGAGATTATAGATCTCCTTGTCCTCTCCTTTGTACGAACAGAGTTGAGACAGAATACTCTAGTTACTTAGTGCATATGCAGGTGAATGAAGTTGATTTGATTTTCTGTTCTTTCAGAGAAAATATGCCAAGTCATTTCAAATTTAAGGAATATTGTCCAATGGTTTTCCGTAATCTAAGAGAGAGATTTGGAATTGATGATCAAGACTTTCAGGTAAGTTTGCTTTCAAAACACCTAAATTGGTGATGTATACAGATTTTAAAGGTTAGTAGTGCTGCAGATGTGAACAAACAAGCCAATGTGCTGAAGTAAAATTATTTTATTTTTGTATAAGTTGGAGGAAAACTAAGAGAAAAAGAAGACATTCTTTCTACTCCTTCCCCCACCTGCAAGCAGAACATTTCTGTTTACCTCTTTGCCTGCCCTAGCTGTCTTCTGATTCCTACCCTTCTTGTATCTTTAGTCCTACTTGTTTCCTGTTAGAGTACCTCCCAGTCATAAGCCACATTATTAAAACTGAGAAGCGATACCTCTTGCAATAGGAAGAAAAAATAATGTCTGGACAGTACTGACAAAAGGGATGCTATATTCAGCTGGGTCACTTAGATAACAGTTGCTTCAGTGGTGTGTCTATGTGAAATGTGGTTTCTGAAACCACATCTTCAAAAAGCTTTTGGTTTTTTTCTTCATTCTCTTTTTGTTTAGAAAAGAGTGACCTGTGGCCTGCCAACTTCATACTGCTTCATTATGTCTCCTTTTCCCGTTGTTAAAAGGGTCTGGAAACAAATAGCTTATGAAGAGCAGATACAGCAAAACAAATTTCTCTAGATTTGGCAGAATTGTTCCTTGCAGTCAAAGCTTCTTTCTGTCTTTGCGAAAGTTCTTGAACTCTGCTTCAGTCTGATTTGCCAATACTCACTAACATTCCCTTTTCCATTAACTGTTCCTAATGCACACTATTTCAGTCACAGGGATAATTCCTTCTGCAGTCGCACTGTGGGATGTACTATCCAAAAAAGCACTTGCTGTGTAACCCAGCGCCGCTTCCTGTCGTGCTCTCTTGTTCTTTTAAACTATTTTGATGTGGGCTGCAATTGTATTTGTAGCCTGTCAGTAAGATATATTAGGAGAAGATATTTAATAAACGGTTTCAAGTAGCTAAACCAATTGTACAAAATGTGTTTGTCATAACACTTCCATTCTTGCTACATCGAGCAGTCTCAATACTGCAGCTGAAATCTACATCGAAGTCCTTCAACTACCCCCTTTACCAATTTCCCCCTTTTCAATATCAAGCAATGTGTTAAAAATGCATAGATGGGTTAAAATGTGCTTGCAGGAGTGTAGGTGGAGATTAGGTTATGGATCTCAATATACGGCCACTATAACTTTGGTAAGAGATTTTGCCAGTAGGTGGAGAAGAGGGTTGGGTTGGTTTCTTTTGGTAGAGCTGCTGTGATCCTATCGCATAATTTGTCATTATCCTGTTTACTGAAGAACTGTTTAAGGGGAAATACACCAAGACTCAGGCCAACAGTTAAAACAGTTATATCAGATTGCATTCCTGGTTCAATTTTCCTGATGGACCAAAGAGGATCCTATTGTTTGGGAAGTTATTTGATCCCTCTATATATAAAGATTTCCTTTTTCTTGACAAAGGAAAAGGATCAGTGTGTCAAAGAGGAAGGACATGTGATTGCTGCTAAACTTAAAATTATGGTGTCAGCTTATGCTTGGTATATTTTAGAAGATGGGGTGATGACATTGCTAGGCAATCAAAGTTATATTTCAGTAAATACATTAGAAGACAAGATGCTGTCATTAGTTAAAACTGGCAAACTTAGCATAATCAAAAATGTTGCATTCCGCAGCACTGTGAAACGTTTCCATCTCCAGTATTGTTCTACAACATAAATTCCTGTTGTAACTATGTTATACTGCTGTTTGGATTTATTTGGATTTATTAATGATAACAGCGATAAAACAATGCTAAAGGATTGTCAATAAATAAAATGGTCCGTATTTTCAGATTAAAAACAAAAATACTTGTAGCTATGCGTTTTGTGTTTTTTGATAATGTAACCAAACAACAATCCAAAAGAAGAAAATGCAACCACATCCTGGTTTTTGATGCAACAAAATTACGTAGTAGTTAGAAAAAAATTCTTCAATGCAATTTACTATTTCAAGTATGTTTAGCAAAACCCAAAAGATAGTTAATATTAATTTTGACCCAAGGGAAGGCAATGTCTGCATTCACTATTATTTTTTTCATCAATCCAAGCAGTTTATCACTCTGAATTCTTATTGTACTGGACTGTTCTGATAATTTTTTTTTTTTAATGCTCAAAGTCATAGTGTATTTTGAACACACTTTTAAAATTAAATTATTTTTACAGAAATACACATAAATAAAAATTCAAGTCACCCCATGTGTAAGATAGGGATTATCCCTATT
Source organism: Pelecanoides urinatrix (assembly GCA_013400755.1). Lineage (NCBI taxonomy): Eukaryota > Metazoa > Chordata > Aves > Procellariiformes > Procellariidae > Pelecanoides > Pelecanoides urinatrix. The sequence goes on from VZTQ01000642.1 coordinate 7,145, forward strand.
AAAAGTAGAAGTTGCTTTCATTTTAATGTTATGTTCTCTATGATTTAAAAAGGGAATCTAATTTGACAAAGGGAGACTAACTATATATACTTTTTTTTCAGATAATCTTTGTCTTCAAGGAAGTTATTCCAATGAATATTGGTTAAAATGATTGTCTTATACTCAAAGCCAAACATGACTTGGAAGAAGCCTGTGCAGTATTGAATTGAGGGAAAGATTAAGGAAGAGATAGCAAATAACTTTCTCTATAGTTTTACTTTATATAATGATTTTCAGGAAGGAGTCCTAATCAATTGTGAACAATGTCATCCCCATTATTGAGCAAGATAGGATTGGCTTAGATAAACAAACCCAATTACCTTGTTCATTAATCAGACACATCAGTTTATATCAGGAAGAACATTCATTTTAAATGTTTTCAGAATGTTCTGCAGATATCCTTGATGAGTATTCCAGAGGGCAGATAGTGCTTACTCATAAGGAAAGAGTACAAAAAACCCTTCCTCATGAAGAGAATTTGGTAGTGTACGCTCTAATTATTGGGCTATACTAATTTTAATTCTTGACATTGTGTTATTCACTTTGTACGGTAATTTTGTGGTCTGCTTAACACATAGGCTTAGTTCATATATGGAATGGTTAATACAGGGATCTTCTCTTACAGAGATCTTCTCTTATCCCTGAAGAGAGATTTAAATCTCATGAAGTACAGGTTTTTTGCTACAAGCATCCGACATCAGAGTGGGAGGAATTCCTTAAATTGCATATGGTTCATGCCTTACAGGAAGCCATATCTAGTAATGGCAATTAGGATTTCTGTAATGGACTCCCTCCCTTCACATGATGAAAACCAACTCCTTTTTTTGAGGTATCTTTGATAATCTGTCCTACATCTATCTGTCTTGGTTGGGCATCTGCAAGAGACGTTTTCATTAGCACTGAACTAGGATTAAAGTTTCATGGAGATGCATGTGTGGTTGCTAATACTGAGTGGGTTTTTTTGGTGATTCATTCTTTATTATGGACAGCAATGTGGAAAATGTAGTATGAAGTTAGTTAAACCTTGAGTTTTATTCAAAGGTTGCCTATAGAAACTTGTTATGACAAATTAAGTCTTCAGTCTAGGTTAAGAAACTTTGTTTTTATGTCAAAAAAATCTTTTATTAGACCCCGATCTTCCTTCTCAGTGATCACATATTACTAAGATATTTATTGCATCAAATTAAAAAATGGTCTGGCTGTTTTTTCTTAGAAAGGGGAACATAGGTGATGATTAGTCAGTATGAATCAAAATTGCATTTCAATAATGGAAAACCCACTTACATAGACTATAAATTATCGAAGGGAAAGAGATTATTGTTATGTTTTGTGCTGCTGGATGTTACAAGTAAGTACATATGGATCTCAGATTGGAGATAATTTTTAAAAGTGTCAAAGTAATTCCACAAGTCAGAGCATTAAATAATGACAAATTTTGCCTTGATAGGGTAATTTATCTTGATCTTGTATTTTTTCAGTGTCTTCTATTTCATTGAAAAAGAATCCCTAACGCTTTAAGATCCTCCTAAAATTGATAGGAAAATACTTGAGAGTTCCTAGCAGAAAAGAGGAAAAAAAGGGATTAGAAAATAGAAGTAGTAAAGTAAATCCCTCACTACAGTCCTAAACTGATTTTTTAATTCTGTAGAATGCGGGAATGCAGAAAAGGCCTCTTTTTTCCAAAATACGTGGGGTAGCTCTGGTAACTTTGGAGTTTCTTTTCAACTTGGTTGATGTAATTTCTTATCTTACAAAATCCAAGAGTACCATTCTGTCAGAAGAATTACAGGAATAGCTTCTGTAAACTGCAAAATTACGAGAGATTAACAGGCAAGCAGCTAACTTAACACACACACACACCCCCCAACAAACTCTAGAAAAATAGGATCTACTACAGTTAAAAATGCTTCTGCTGTTGTTGCTCTGGAAAGGGAAACTTACTTTACTATGCTCCAACACATCTGTTCTTGCTTAAAGTTATTGCTGAATCCCACATCTGGATTTTGCTAGGCAAAAGAGGGAGACTGGGTTCTTGCCCAATAAAATAGAATTGCTCTTACCAGAGGGCACCAGTGTTCCAGTGTACCTAATGAGCCTTCTACTGGGGACAGGGGAGAGCACAACTGATTTTCCTTAAAGTTATAGTATTTGCAGTAATAGGAGACATGCTCAGATCTGACTTTGCCTGTCTGCAGGAGCAGTTTGTAGAGGTTCTCTGTACAGGACAAAGAATTCATACAGAACTTTTAGCAGATAGTCTATAAATTCTTTTTAATTTAGAGATGCTGATTATTTCTCTATGTGTATTTTTCCATGTAAAAGATTGAAATCTAAAATGAAGATTGAAAATTCCTGCTTTTAAGCAATTTCCCTAATAACAAACTGTGGTGGGTTGACCCTGGCTGGATGCCAGGTGCTCACCAAAGCTGCTCTATCACTCCCCTCCTCAGCTGGACAGGGGAGAGAAAATATAACGAAAGGCTCGTGGGTCAAGATAAGGACAGGGAGAGATCACTCACCAGTTACCGTCATGAGCAAAACACATTTGACTTGGAGAAAATTAATTTAATTTATTGCCAATCAAATGAGAGTAGGATAATGAGATACAAGAACAAATCTTAAAAACACCTTCCCCTACCCCTCCCTTCTTCCCGGGCTCAACTTCACTCCCAATTTCTCTATCTCCTCCCTGCCAGTGGCGCAGGGGGATGGGGAATGGGGGTTGGGGTCAGTTCATCACATGTCTCTGCCGCTCCTTCCTCCTCAGGGGGAGGACTCCTCACACTCTTCCCCTGCTCCAGCGTGGGGTCCCTCCCACAGGAGACAGTCCTCTATGAACTTCTCTAAAGTGGGTCCTTCCCACGGGCTGCAGTTCTTCACAAACTGCTCCAGCGTGGGTCCTTTCCACGGGGTGCAGTCCTTCAGGAACAGACTGCTCCAGTGCTCACAAGTCCTGCCAACAAACCTGCTCCAGCATGGGCTCCTCTCTCCACAGGTCCTGGCAGGAGCCTGCTCCAGCATGGCCTTCCCATGGCGTCACAGCCTCCTTTGGGCGTATCCGCCTGCTTCAACATGGAATCCTTCACGGGCTGCAGGTGGATATCGGCTCCGCCTTTAACCTCCATGGGCTGCAGGGCACAGCCTGCCTCACCATGGTCTTCACCACAGCTGCAGGGGAATCTCTGCTCCAGCTCCTGGAGCACCTCCTCCCCTCCTTCTTCACTGAGCTTGGTGTCTGCAGAGTTGTTTCTCTCACATATTCTCACTCTTCTCTTTGGCTGCAGTTGTTTTTTTTTTCCCCTCTATCACAGAGGCGCGACCACTGTCACTGATGGGCTCGGCCTTGGGCAGTGACGGGTCTGTCATGGAGCCAGCTGGCATTGGCTCTAACGGATGGGGGGGAAGCTTCTGGCAGCTTCTCACAGAAGACACCCCTGCAGCCGCCCCACTACCAAAACCTTGCCATGCAAACTCAATACACAAACCATATGAACTCAATATCTTTCGCTTCTCCTGATATGGGTGTCTCCTTACATTTCAATATCTCTCACAGCTTTCTATACAGAAGGATTTATAGTCCAGACTCTAATATAGCATCAGGTAAATAATGCAAATTCTAGGTTCATTTTTCAGAAGTCAGCCTTTAATATTTTCTTTTTAAGTGTCTGAACTTCAGATCACCAAAATTTTTGTCAACCTGTGAGTATTTTTGCTCATTTTGTGTGCCTTATCCAATCCTAAGACATCATATTAAGAGCTTAAAAACTATTTTACAGTCTAAGGTGATATGTTTGTTCAGACAAACAAATATTAATCAGAACTCTCTGCAGGTGCTTCTGCACTGAAATTCATGCCTCCATGTATTGGCCCTTGGTTTGGGAAGGAACGAGCCACCTCTAGCATCAAACTGCAGACAACAAGGTCAGCAATAAATATCTCAGCAACAACTATGTTAGGAGTTGGATCTTCTTCCTAAGACATGATCTTTTCATTGAATGTTTAATAAAATGCATTAAAAAATCCTGGAAGCAAGAACTGTCTTGAAAAGAAAATTCCTGTGCTGGTCATTTTAGCATGGAAAGTCTGTCAGTGCATGAAAAGTTTTGAGCTCATCTGTCAGGTACCTGACAGAGGTACCTGTAGCAGAGTATACAGTTTGTGGATCCCAGATGGACATTGGCACCAAGATGTTCAGAACTGCTGACGTCTTGTTGGACATGGCCATAGACAGTAGTGGTAGTAAGGTGTTGAGCCAGCTGTACTAACAAAAACTGTGGTGTTTGTCATCTTTCCAGCATATAAAAAATGAAGTTTGCAATCTGAATATTATGTTCTAGGATTTGGTGCCTTAAGTGTGAGCCCAAAAAAGAATTTAGTGACTGTGCGACTTAACCTTAGTAAGTATGGCAGCAGAAATTTTAACCTCTGGTTTCTCTTAGTCTTCCCTAGAGAAAACATTTATTTGCCTTGCTTTCAGCAGTTCCTTGCCTAAACTAAGTGTCATTCACAATTGGATATTCAAGCTGGAAAAAAGTAATTTAGCATGTGCTGGCAAGATCAAAACAATGAGCTGATAGGTGCTCCCTGAGCTCTTACGGAGATAGCCATTGAAAGTGAGGCATCAAGCTAAGCTTTGCAGGGCTGAAGGAGAGAAGCACCCAGAAAAAGAGCCTTAACTCTTCCCAAAGCAAGTGCATGCCTTAAGCTGACAGCTCCAAATCCAGACCTATAGTCTCAATAGGATAACTTGATTTAGGAAAGAATCATGTTTTATTTATTAAACTCTCATTCGACCAAGTCAAGGAACCCATAATCTTTCTCCTGCAAGGATAGCTGAGTGCAAAAAAAGAAAAAGCTGGTGTTTCACCTTTCTTTTTTTTAATGTCTTTCACCACAGTAATCACTCCCTGAATACAATTTGCTAATAAATGTTCAGAGTGTGTACATCCATATATTAACGAGATCATAGAAGGGACTTGCTATACCTGACAGGTGCACCACAGGACCAGTGGTGGTCTGTTTTCGTCTTTTGGAGGCCCCATTCACCATAGGTCTTTTGAGAGCCCTGCTTTTGAGCTGACAAGAAATCATTGTGCGGTATTGTCCATACAGCTGCCAAAGGCAAGGGGAGGCATGCCACTGAATGTGCTTGTAGCGTATGTTACCAGTTAGGTGTGCTTTGCTACATGTCAGAGTTTTTAAACACATATTAGTGTCAGAGATCAGTGTTTCATGATCATGTTTCCTCATCAGTGTTTCCAGACATGAAGCTGCTCAATGACAACGGTAGAATGCACGGTGCCAATATACAAAGTAAACCCCAAAGTCTTCCCTACCCTTCCCGTATTACAAAACCAGACATCTCTGGGTTTGGCATTTCTGTTGTTACATGAAAATACTAGTGCTTTGCCTTTCTTCTCTCTAGAAATTGCTGGCAAAACGCTGTCCTGAACACCATCCCAGAAATGGGCTGCTTGTTTCAAATTACAGCAAAAAAACTTGGAGCATCTATGTCCAGTTGTATGACACTGTGTCTCTCTGATGTGCTTCTTACTCAGTAATCCAGCTCTAATTCATCCATATCCATCATTCCTGAGATCTTGTAAAAAAAAAAAAAGGTTTGGGGGAGCTACAAACTTGTTTTCATGAGAAGCTGTGCATGGGCCAGGCAGCACCACTGTAACTGCTGTCACAGAAGAAGAGCCAGACCATGTGTATGTAATTCTCTAACAGCGATGAACCACTACCAGGCTTTTCCACTGACCTACGATTTCAGTCATCACAGAGCATCATCTGTGCACTTGTTTTTGCCTATTCGTTCATGCAAAGCTTGCCTAGAGGCACTCTTAAATAGCCTGGGATGTGATCTGATTTGTCTTTAGGGTACGTTGGGCTTGTGAATCTCATTTTAGCATTCCACAACTTGCGGATGAGATCACAGTACCAGAAACCGTTGTTTGCCTTTGTCCAGACATCGCGAAATGGGGAAGTTGTAAATCAGTGAGAAGCTGTTCAGCCAGTCAGTTTGAAAGATTACTGTTCTTCTAAAGCTCTCCATGCTTTATCACTAGAATTTTCCTATTGCCCTTTTTTTCTTTTTTAGGAAAAGCTCTGACTCAATGACAATTTTTATTAGGCTCCCTTTTTAGATTAGTTACATTAAGTACTTATATTACATCCAACACATAGTTTGCATGTTCAAAGTTTCTAAAATATAATCTTGTCTGCTAAAGTAGCAGTTAGAAAACAATGACATTTACATTAGACATGTAAAAGATTAGAATGAGCTAATTAAATTGACCTTTAAATCTCTCCACCCTCTTGGAGACTGTGGCTAATCCTTGGCCTCCCACTGTGGAGATAAATATCCATGCTGTGAACATTTTAAGCAAAGTGAGCAGAGGAGGAAGAGCCTCACCAGCAGTTTGTCTTTGAAGAGGAGGGCAATACTTTGCCAGTTATAAATATAGCTTGCAATTATGGAGGAGTGGGGCAAGCTTTTCCTGTACTTCAGTGGCTCTGCTCCATGTGTTTTCTCACAAAAATGGTTTCACTTGGAAAAAATAGCTCCAAACAGCTTAACTTGTTGCTCTTAGAAACAACCAAAGTCTCTCTGGAAATCATTTACTTTTTTTGATATCTGGTGTTGGTGTAACTAGCATTATCAATAATATCATTAGTGTTACTTAATTACAATAGGCTGCTATTTTTATTGGCCAGTGTGCAAGGTAAAAAAGACTTCCAAAGGATAAAGCATTAGGTAGTGTTTTAGCTGGCTTCTAAGGACTCTTACACGGTATTTGGCTTGATATTTTGTAACTTTGATTTTTAAACTTCCAGTTATTGTGGGGCTTTGTAATAAAACATAAAAATTATGTGAATAATAGATGATAGGTGACAACAATCAAAATTTAATTGTCAGTGAGAAATTGACATTTCACGTAGTGAAAACTTGCAGAAGATGCAAAATCCGTCCAAATGACAAAGTGGGATAAAGGCAAGGATTTTGTACAAAAACCACTTTGATCGCCTGGCATTCTGAGCCTATCCAAATGAGATGCCTTTTAATATGGTCAGATGAATAGTTATGGATGAAAGAAGTGCAGAACTACAGAGGGGAAGACTGCATTCAGGGAGGTAGTTGCTCTGAGAAGGAATAAGAGGTCAAAGAGGACAAGAATTTAGCATTAGTGCGAGCTCCTGACTAGGAGGAGTAACTGCACCCTTGGGTGGATAAACTGGAAGGTATAAAACAAGACTAGAAAGAGCTCTAATTTTTTTAACATCTGTTTATTTTATACCTGAAGCTAATACTGTATATAGTTTTGGTGTTAGTCATCTTTAAAAAGGATGTTGAAAATTTGGTTATAGAAAAAATACAGAAAAATGACATCAAAGGAATTGCAGGACATAGAGAATGCTTTGTGGTGGGACTGGCAGAGTTGACCTGCTGCACTTGCAAAAATTAGAATTGAGAAGTAAGTAGTATGTGAATATCCTTGCAGAAAAACAATACTAGATACTTTAGGAAAGAATAAATAGGAATGATCGGAAAAGGAAATAATTTAAATTCAAAATTAGACTCATCTTTCAGCAACACAAATGCTTAAATACTAGAAAAACTAAAGGGGTGAATCTTGATTTTTTTAAGTTGGAAAAATCAAGACTGCCTTTCTGGAAGTTGTACCTTGACCAAAAGCAGAGACTGGAGTTCAGCTTAGGAATGGCTGGGTGAAATGAAATGGCTTCTGATGGGTAGTGGTTGTGTTGGATTCTAGTTTATTAAATTCTGTTGAAGGCCCCAGAAAAGCTTCTGTGAACTTCAGAGAATTATGGATCAGGTCCTAAGAGCACCTGTGGATAAAAGCTTTTTCCTTACATAATATATTTTTACTGTAGGAAATAAAACTCTGCACAGATTGCTGAGAGTTTGGGAAAGAGATGCTGAGGGAAGAGAGTGGGTCTATAGTAAAACTAAATAACCTTTCAGTTGATTTGCTAAAGAATATGCTGTTCTTGGGTAAAATGATGACATGTAATTTAGGTGTGCTGATTAACTTTTTGTATCAAGAACTCTTTGGGAAATGAAATACTAGTAAGTGGTGTAGCTTTTACCCATTGTTGTGGTTTAACC
>VZTQ01000643.1:0-88214 GCA_013400755.1 Pelecanoides urinatrix
CCAGCCATTCCCTGAGCAGCGATCACTGTTTCCCAGACCACGCCTCCTGGTTTACATACTGAGCATATCATATGGTATGGAATACCCTGTTGGTCAGTTGGGTTATCTGTCCTAGCTGTGCTCCCTCCCATCTTCTTGTGCACTTGGCAGAGCACAGGAAGCTGAACAGTCCTTGACTAGTGCAAGCACTGCTTAGCAACAACTAAAACATCAATGTGTTATCAACATTATTCTCATACTAAATCCAAAACACAGCACTGTACCAGCTACTAGAAAGAAAATTAACTCTATCCCAGCTGAAAGCAGGACAAACCCAAACCTCTCAAAGGTATGTATCTTTTAAATGGCCACAAAAGCTTTCAAATGAATAAGAAGCTGGAATTGCTAAAGCTGTTTTTTTGAGAAAGTGAGAGATAAGTGTCATGTCTAAATGACGGGTTTTCTTCGGTTTTAGGATGTTTTTGCAGCTGTTGGACTCTATGAAAGTTCTAAAACTCCATGGGAACTCAGCTTTGATTCTATTTTTGGTGATATTTTTTAGGTATAAACATCAGAATCACCTCTTGATTAGTCTGCAATGTCAGATTTCATAGCTTTATAGAAGAAACGTATCCAGTTCTTGTAGGAACACACCTAAAGAGAATCAGAGATGAGGTTTTCAAAGATGGTTCAACCTGCCTTCCTCTGACACCTTTTGTGCTGTATGTTCTCAGTCCAGTTTTACTCATTGTCTTTCACACAGCCATCTCTTTGCAAGATTGGTTGCTTTTTACCTTAGCTGCATGGTATTGGAGCACATCACAGCTCAATATTTTTTCTCCATGTGCCTCTCTACGATGTCATTGGTTTATCGCCTAGCAAGAGAAAGTGGTTTTGAACAGTCTGTTATCCACTTTGGATGCAGAATATCTAGGTGTATATCAGGTACCCAGGTTTGTATAGCTGCTTCTGTAGGAACTTAGATTAATACATTTTAGAATTTCATAATTTCCCTGGGATTTGTGAAGGAGCTCAAGCTGTGACTGAATCATCAAACAGATGCATAGGGTGGCAAAATCGAAGATGTACATTTGTCTGAAGTGGGAATTCAAAAAGTCCCAACTGTCTGCCAGACAGCCAGAAGATGGGAAGTCCTGGGAGACTAGCAGAGCTGTCAGTTCTCACAGCTCCTTTGTTGTCTCCAAATAAAATTTGTTTAGAACCTGCTTTTTGGAAAATCTCAAAAAATAGACAGGTTGCAATATTATTTATCATTATGCTCAGAATAATGCAGTCATTCTTGAGAGTTTCTAACAGAAACATACCTTTCAATCAATGTCTATAAAGTCATAAATGTGCTGGACATTTATGAAGAACAATTGTTCACCACTTACCATAACCCCCCAAATTAAGACGTCGGTCTTCAAAGGAAGTAATTTTCTACCTAACATAAAATTAAAATTGATTGCCAGACATTTTGCTATAGGATGTTGTGCCTGAAGACCATACAGACTTAATAAATTCATGAAGTAAAAATCCATCAATATGAGATAACCATGGGAACAGAAGAGCCACAGTAGAATTTCCGACTGAGGAACTTTCTGAATTATGCTTTTCAGAGGCAAAGAAAATATGTCCTGTACTTGCCTCTTTCTACCATCTTCCTCTATAGATCCAGTAGTTGCCAGTGTCTGAGGTGGCATACCTGAGCAGAAGCAGCTTTGGTCTTCTTTTCTTAAGGCTAGGCTGCCCCAGAAAGGACAGATTCACTGTGAATGGGAAGGAAAACATTTGCTGGAAATACCAAGAAACCCAGAACTCAGATTTTGTTGCAAGAGCATCTACTTTTCACTGTAAAAGCATGAAGAAATCCTAGAATCCATTAAGATCTATTATTACTGCTCAGCTTTACAGAGCTGTTTAATGCAGCTATGCCTGTGTTTAAAGCACATGCTTAAATGTCTTGTTAAAGGCCAGGAGCAAATATAACCAGAAACTCCAGTTTTCATGATCCATAAGCTTTAGTTTAGGTTGAAATCGATTTCTTTACCTCCTAGTAAGAAACAAAAGAATGGAATAATTACCAAAATACAAAAAATGAAAATCATTTTGTTGAAAAGAATGAGGTCCTTACTTTTTCGTGAGAATATAAAACACATATGTGTCTAATTATGGTCTAAACTTTCAAAGACTTTAACCTATCAGGTGTCAGTCCAGGTTGTGTAATTCTACACCTGCACCCATATTTACTGCATTAGAATAAGAATATACATTTAAATATAATAATGTTCTTCTTTTGTGTTAGTTAAGCAGGAAAACTATTATAATATAAATTGTCACGTGGATCATCCTTCACATATACTGATACTGCATTTGCTAAAATATTGTTTCAATTTGGTTTCATTTTTTTATCTGCTTCAAATAAATAGCTTCAGTTTTGGTGTTTGAATCAAAACAGTAAAAACAATTTTACATCTGAAACAGTGTTTCCCATTTTTTCTATATGATAATGAAAATAAAAAATAAATTTCTTCATTAAATATTTTTTAAAAAATCAGAAAATTAGTATTTAAATAATTATCAGTGGTTTATTTGTAACCTTTCATGAAGGTTCTGAAGAAACATATTAGTATAGAAGATATTACAGCAATTCTTCTTGCAATAATGGGCTTCATTAAAATATAATTGATTTCAGTAACCTTTACACTCCCCAGATCAAAAGCAATGGTATGTAACAGGTTAGGATCCAGTACCTGTACATGTCCAAAAGAAGAGGTTTCATTATTATTAGAAAAATACATTAAAATGATAAATTATTTAACAACTCGCCTCCCAAAAAAACCCCAAACAACAAAAAACCAAACCAAATAACCAAAAACAGTTGGCTTCTGTGCTTTGAATGGATCAAATTTTTCAAAAATTATTCTGGTTGTTGTTTTCAATATCTGAGGGCATTTCTAGCACATCTCAAAGATATAGCCACAAAATACAATAGGACCCTAAATTAGACATACCAATAAGTGAAGAGTAATCAAATGGAAAATGGTATGTTGGCAACAAACCTACCTTAATCATACAGCACCTTCCACAAATGATTCAGTTAATTGCACAAATGAAGTGTATTAAACTTTCTCATTTTATCTTGCTTGGGGTAATTATAAAGAATGTACAGTCTGGAAACTAATTAAAGGGAAAGATTAAATAACAGCAAAGGCTAATGAATTTTAAGCAGCATTCACAGTAGTGGGGGAGTTTTTCAAATTTTTCATTTAATACATATGCATATTGAATACTTGCTCAAATGATATCTTCTTGGGCCCAAACCAAAAATAGCATCTATATGCTGTGATACAGAAGCACCTATAAATCACAGAATTTCACTTGTCTTGTTTTTTTCTCATCAGCTCTACAATTAATATCAGCAGTGATAATACTGGCAAGCACCTAAGCAGTGGTGCATTGGGGCATATTGTATTGCTGGTACTGCACCCATGCACCATGCACATCTCCTCTTCTAATCCTGATTCTTAGATCCAACATTCCTGAACCCATGTTCAGACATATCAGGGGTGCAAGCTGGTTCCTGAAGGCACCTTCCTTGGATAAACCCAAAGGGTCAGGGCTTGGGTTGTTTTGATAACAAAATATTGTCAGGGTAAGGCCTGGTGTTTTCCACTATGTATGACACAATCTTACAGAAATGTTCAAAAGGTTGTATGTATTAGGGTTTCCTGATGTACAGAAACATAGCATCAGCCTAATTTCATGGATTAAGCAGGTCACCTCCTTGACGGAAAAATATTAAACCACTAATAGAATAGCTACACTGTCTCAATTAGATGCTAAATAGTTATTCCTTTCTGAAGCAGAAGACAGTATCCAGGAAGGCTCTTTCCTGCTTTATAAGGGTTAGGAACCAAAAACTGGATAGCTCCAGAGAATACAGTGCAACAGTGATTTGAAAGCTCTGTTAATTAATTAACTTAACAGAAAAGTGAACCATGTAAGAAGTCAATTAAGTGGAATTGATGTGCATAATCTTTAGTTATGCCAACCTTTGGTTTTTATACAGAGTTCACGAAGTGCATCAAATACATTTCCCTCAGCATGGATACAGAAAAGCAGCTTTTTTTTTTTTTTTGGCTGCAATTTAAAAAATGATTTGGTTCTAGTGCTTCCCCCAAGACTTTTCACAGCTCTGCTCATTCTTAGAGAGTGCCTCCTTCTCTGAAAGAGAGCAGGCTTTGGAAATGAAAAGGAAATATATAAGACAGATAGCTGCCTGAATATCGGAACAGAATTAGAGAGTGATACACTGCAGACATGGTTGCAGATACACATGAAATGCTTTAAAACATTATTTACCAATAGCTTTTCAGAAATGCCACTCGGTGGAGGGGACAGTCCCCCCAGATAAAGCATCACAAGAGCTCTGATGTGTGTGTGCAGTCCCGCCGCACCGCTCGGACCCGCCCCTCTCATCTGGTTTGTTCAATCACCTCAGCTGGGGAATGGGAAAATGCAGGTAGGAAGCCCATAATAAACAGTTGAAGGAACAGGAAGGAAAGACGTTCAGATACACTATTTCAGCTGTTTCCAGTGTCAATGCATAAAACCTGGAGGGAAGTTTCTTGACACTGAAAGAGGACCTGGAAATGTTTTACTCTTCCTCACTCTCAAGAGTGTGGTTTGTTTTCTTGCCCATTTGATGCTCTATGACCAAATACATATCAGGCAGTGAGATGCAGGTATCTCTTTCCTCATTCAGAAAATGCCTAAAAAAATATCCAGGATGTCTCCTCCTCCCTGGCCTGCTCAATGCCCCATGCAAAATGGGATCTTGGCATGACTCCAGACTTCACTGCATGTCACCAAGGTGGTCACCAAGGAATGGGAGGCCAAGAGAAAGTTGTGGGTTCAAATTTCCCTGTGCAGAAGAAGGAATGGCAAAGTTGAAATGCCACAGCTGTCCCTCAAGGGTCTGTATTGAGAACAATGCTATTTAATAACTTCATCAATGACATAGACAGTGGGATTGAGTGCACCCTCAGCAAGTTTGCAGATGACACCAAGCTGAGTGGTGCAGTTGATTCTCTTGAGGGAAGAGATACCATCCAGAGGAACCTGGACAAGCTCAAGAAATGGACCCACGTGAATCTCATGAAGTTCAACAAGGCCAAGTGCAAGGTCCTGCAGCTGGGTCAGGGCAATCCCTAACATCAATACAGACTGGGCAATAAATTGAGAGCTAGCCTGCAGAGAAGAAGTTGGGAATACCAGTGGATGAAAAACTTGACATGAGCCAGCAATGTATGCTTGCAGCCCAGAAAGCCAACCATATCCTGGGCTTCATAAAAAGAAGTGTGGCCAGCAGGTTGAGGGAGGTGATTGTCCCCCTCTGCGCTGCTCTCATGAGAGGCCACCTGGAGTACTGCGTCCAGCTCTGGGGTCCTCAGACTAAGAAAGATTTGGATCTGTTAGAGTAGTCCAAAGGAAGGCCACAAAAATGGTCAGAGGGCTGGAACACCTCTCCTATGACAAAAGGCTAAAAGAGTTGTGATTGTTCAGCCTAGAGAAGAGAAGGCCCTAGGGAGACCTTATTGCAGCCTTTCAATATATAAAGGGGGCTTACAAGAAGATGGAGAGAGACTTTTTACCAAGGTCACCAGTGAAAAGACAAAGGGCAATGATTTTAAACTAAAAGAGGTTAGATTTAGATTGCATGTAAGGAAGAAATTTTTTACAATGAGGATGATGTCCAGAGAAGTTGTGGATGCCCCATCATTGGAAGTGTTCAAGGTCAGATGTGGATGGAGCAACCAGATCTAGTGAAATATGTCTCTGCCCATGTTTCTGTCCAGTGGGGGGGGGAGGAGAGGGGGAGGGTTGGACAAACATGATCTTTAAAGATCCCTCCCAACCTAAACCATTCTATGATTCTATGACTATATCTTCATATGCACAGATAGGGCCTGTATGCAGAATCAGGTGCAATTTCTTCTGACAGCAGAGCATTCTAAACATGAAAGGTATCTGAAATGGACCACATAAGGGAATAATCTACTAACTAAATACAGAAAAAGTCTATGCAATACAAAATATTTTCCTATTCCAATTTTAATCTGGGTTAAGTCCCCTGCCATGTGTCACTAAGCCAGTAATGCTTCCAGTTATCCAAAGCCCATGTATTTTTACGTTTTGATGTCCCCAAAACTTTCCAGACAAATGAGTTAGTCTAGTAATACATTCTTTCCAGGGAGTATTATTTCCCTGAGTACTATTCACCACTTCATCTGCATCAGCTTGATCTGCAGCGTTGGGAGTTTAATAGGACGTAAAGGAAAAGCTATGATGAAATGCAAGACATCATTGAAGCACTCTTCTGGTCTTTTTTGTTAGCTGAATGTCTGCTGAGAATTTAGACTGTATGACATTTTAATAACTTTGATGTTTTTATTATCAGGATGGATTTCTAACTTACTTCTAATGCAGAAGAATAGAGATTTCTTAATAGGTGCCTGACCATCATTATTTTCAACATGAAGGTCAAAGTGACCACTTTCTGCTGCTACTAGTCACATTCATTATACCAATACTGCACATTATTAATTTATAGGCTGGTGGAATAATTTTAACACTTTGTACCAGTTATATTTTAAATGTCTGATTATAATTTTGATAGTGCCTCCTCAATTATTGAATAACAGTAGCATGATTAATTACATTGTGTGACTATTACCATTTATAAAATCATGTGGAAGATATACTGCATTTAAAATGGAATTGTATCTTGTCAGTTTTCCATGGTCTTGGATAACTGTTCTGTTAGAGCTTCTCAATGATGCTTAATTATACTAGCTAAATACATAATTTTTAAAAGCTTCATTTAACCAAGTGTCATGAATCAGCTTTATCCTATTAAACACAAGAATAAAACTCAAAAAACCCAGCAGGTGGAATGTTTCATATGAACATGTAGTTTGATGGCATGGTTGGTTTCACAGAAACATGTCACACCGTCTAACGTAAATAAGTCTAGTACATTTCAACGTTCAAGTGTCCTAGTCACACAGTAGAACAAGTGAATGGCTCTCTGGTAGAACAGACTCCTTGACAAGAGGTTTTAGTTTCTTTGAGCTTTACACATCTGGTAATTCTCGTTGAAGATTTTGAGGATCCTTTATTATCTTTTCCTTCTCTCTTCCATCACCACCAGAAAACAACACCCTTCTGAGCACTAAAAGTACAGTGTCATTCCAGGTGGCCAAGTCACCAATGGATTTTTTAGGTAGATAACAAGGTGCCATTAATAGTTCTTCAACTGTCAGCTAAAAAGGTTTACAATAGCTTTGCTGAGTGAACTGAGGAGAAATGTGACATGGAAACAAAAATATCTGTCAGGTTTCATCATGTTCCTTCCTCTAAAGTTTCATTACCCCACAGTGTGAATCCTGGAATAGCTATTACAATTTCTAAGAGAAATCATTTCTCTGTCTGCATCCTACTGTGGGTATCAATATCAAGACAACTAATTTCTTTATCTTATCACTGAATTTTTTTTCAAATTAAGGTTTCAAAATGTTTTCCCTGTAATTTGTGAAATCATATATCTAGAGTGTTCAGATAACCATGATATATACATGTGATGTTTTTGTATTGTAAAAGTTTCTCAAACTTTGTGGAAATGACAGCTATCCAAAATACACCTGTGAGACCTTGTTTAAATAGAGATGCTAAAGCAGTCAGAGGAAAAAAAAAAAGAGCTTAGGCTATAAATGTCTTGGTTAGGTTGGAGGGCTAAAAATATTATTGCTGGTATTGGGTATTACTCACGGATATTGGAAAGAATTGAAAACTCTCCTACCATACTCTGCAAATCAGTCCTGCAAAGATGTTGTACGTAACATCCAAAGCCCTGGAACTGATTGAGAGACTGGACCATTGGTTAACAGCATACTTATGGTTGTTTTGCTTTGTGGTTGTAACACTCACTGTCAGGAATAGCAAGCAGAAATGTGTGTACTCATATACAGAATTAGGATTAGACTACAGTCCATTCCTATCATAGAGGGCAAAAAAAAATAGTCTGTTCAGTTTTTTATTTGCTTAATAAGGTTTCAGTGGGTGATAAGCAGAAGTCTGACTGAATGAAAAGATATCTGTTTGCAGAGGATCAGCACAGGACCTATAAAAGACTTAAGTTCATGTCAAAGCTTTAAATGGGATTAATACAGATTTAGTGCTGTCATTGAGAAATTTTGTTTGGTTTTGCCATTTGTCTTGTATCTTCTTATTTGTGCTGCTGAAAAGCTCTGTTTTAATATGTATGCTATTTTTTGTAATCACAAAGGTACTAGCTAATTATCAGAGAGACAACAAAATTTAGATTGTTTTGAATCTTACAGCACATTTCAGATTGCAGTCCATTATGGTTGTAAAGTTTATCCATGTACCGCATTGTTCCCTTTTAATTTCATTTTTTGATTTAGGAAAATTTTTTTGTTGGGTTTTGTTTGGTTTTGCCAAATACATAATTTAACTAAGGAAATGACTAATATACCTAGGAAAAGTAATTTCTAACCATTCATTAATGTTGAATTAATTTTGTTTAAACATCTTTGTTTAGAAAATAAAAGAAAAATCTATACATAATAATCTATGACAGATTAGTAATGAAGTGATGGTATGATGTTTTGTGAAGTTCATCATAATGGTGAAACAGACTCAGTGGGAGAAAAGTGCTGTCTAAATAATGAGAGAGTTGGATCTGAAATCTAGTTTTGAAGGCCACCATAAATTACTACATGAGATGCTTCTCTGATAAGCATCTGCAGACAGCAGTAATACTGGGATTTGCCAAGAAAGTGATTGAAAACAGTTTCAAAGAAAGCTCAGTGAAAACATTCCTGCAAAGGCTTTGCTAGTAAGTATGTAAGTGATCATATTGAGGTGATTACCTGGCACAACAATTTCTTTAGTTTTATGTTCCATCCATTTCCTTGGCACTGCTCATAGGTTTCAAAGCACCCAAAACAGTTGCATAAGGATTTGAAGAAGACAAGCTTTGACTATATTTTCACTGAACGCTTCACTGTAATTCTCCCAAGCTCCCAAAAGCTCTGCCTGTGAAGAAACAATTCAAGTAATGTGTTTCCATTGCTCTGCATAACAGGGATGAATTCAATATTTAAAAATCTTTCTATGTATTTAAAAATCAGTCAGCTTTGAACCACACATACCTTTCTTGTTTGCCTACATGTAGAATAAAGTAAAAAAAACATGTCCAGGTGCAGTTTGCACTTAAAGGTCTGTTTGTGTACAGGCCCAATATTTTACACAAAATGTCAAGCTCTTGATTTGTTCATTCTGTTTCAAAACACGAGAGCCTTTTTTCCTGAAAAGGTCATCTTTCCTGGAAATAGCTGAAATATGAATTATAAGCAGCCAGTAGCAGTTTGAAATTGTGATGGGAGGAGTGGATGCTATAGTTTTTCTCCAGTTTTTATAGAGACAGAGACTAAGACATTCAAGCAGTATTTTGCTTCTCCAATTCTTTTGCATGCATGAGGATAGATGTTTTGATTACAATGCATTATACAGTGTCCTAACTAGATTTCTTTCTTCTTTTTTTTTTTTTTTTTTTCACCTGGCTGTATTGTGTTTTGCTGAAGAGTTGCGAAATAACTTTTCTTCTGTACTATACTTACCTTGACACTGACTTTGATAATAGCTTGATGACTCACTGGCTGATGGCTGGGACACAACAGGCAAGAAGGACATCAAAGAAAAAGGCCTTCATTAAAGTAATGCCTTCATTAAAGATATCTAAATCTAAGGTACAAATTTAATCTGTAAATATGTGATAACATTAATTATCCTGACTTAAAATCATATTCATATGGTATTTATGAATACTCTCCTGCCAACCACTGCATAATCTACAACTTAAAACACATGCAGAAGCCAAATGCATTTTCTGCTTGATGCTCAGAAACATGTGCTTTTTGTTTGCAAATGCTGATAAAGGGACTAATGCATTTCACAAACAGTAGAGATGTAGAGAATATGTGGTTATATGTTCTGTTAAAAAAGAGTGATCACAAAGGCAGATGCATCCAGTGCTTAGGGGTTTTTTTCCCTGATTTCTTAGCTGGGATTAAAGCTTGTCCAGAACAAAAGAATGGAGAGCTGCAGTCACAAAGAGACCACAGATATCTACGTGCTTCTCCAGGCCCTGTACACTGATTTGTGGCCTGTACATTAGTGTCTACCATGTCTTTTATTCCTCGTTGCATAAGCAGCTCCCGTGGCTTCAAGCGTGACAAGTGTGAGCTAAGTGCGACAGCTTATCGTGTCTGAAAGGTACAAGTCTGGGACCCTAGTAGAACTGCACTGTATGTGCTGAGTTACTGCTAGTATGGGGTTCTCTCACACAGTGCTGCATTGTATCATATAGACTTGCCCCTTTTCCTGTGTTCATTTCAGGGACTCTTGACCTCTAGCTTGCAGCTGTGTGTGCAGCCTGGTGGCAGACCACCAACGCAATAGGGAGCCCTGACCGATTCTCTGCTTTTAGCTCTGGTGGAGGCATGGCAAGTACTTTGTTCACCTCATTTCTTTTCACGCAAATGTCCAAGACTGAACAGAAGCTGAGAACCCCCGCTCTTCTGACATGGAGCAGAGCCTGGACTAAGTATTCACACTGAAATCAGTGGACTTGGATCAGAACTTAAGGACATGCTTGCACCTTTTTAAGTCTGCTGTTAGCCATACGTCTTTCCTGAATAGGCATCGCTGTAATCAGGTTTTGCAGTTTCATTGTTTCACAGCAAATTGCCACCACTAAGCTGTAAGAACTGCGCTAGCAAAAACCCTTTTGGCGATATTGCCAGGAAAATTTCAGCTTTTTTCCCTTAACATTCAGACAGGAAAAAACAAAGCCACTGCTTAGATTATAGAAAATCTGAGTTATATGTACACATAACTTGCAAAACTCTGAAGACAATCTCTTGATTCCATGCTAACTACACATAGAGATAGAAATAGTGTGTTCTGCTGGGAATTTACAAGAGGCTTTTTAAATTTTTTATTTTTCTATAAAGGAATAGAAAGAATTCAGGCAAGTAATTCTTGTGGTATCAAGTAAAA
This sequence comes from Pelecanoides urinatrix, assembly GCA_013400755.1. NCBI lineage: Eukaryota > Metazoa > Chordata > Aves > Procellariiformes > Procellariidae > Pelecanoides > Pelecanoides urinatrix. The sequence continues at coordinate 11,128 of VZTQ01000643.1, forward strand.
TTCTTCATGATTGAATCTCAGAAGCCTCAGAATTGCATAGGATGCGGTGTTTCTTCCCATTTACCCCAGCAGTTAATATTATAAAAAATAGACCTGTAAGTGTTCAGTAGTGAAGATACTTCTTTACTGGTTGTCTTTCTTTTCTCTTCTGTGGAATGCAGACATGAAGCTCAGATACCAATTTTGGATAACAATCTTTTATTTTTATTTTTTAACAACAGCATCTGGAATCTTGGCAGACAACTCAAGCAGTTTTGTTAGCAGCTCTAGACTTGTTCCTTGGTGCAACTAGTTAACGGCCTGAGTTATCATCTTAACCGACATTGTTCAATGATGAATACTTTTTATTCAGGGAACTCACCATGTTTCCCTCTGTGCATCAACTTTCACATAATGGTCTGCAATATGGAAAATGCCAGAAATTGCTAGAACTTTATGACCAGCTGACCTCATATAAAACCGTTTAATCCCTACCACTTTATTAGCATATGTTTGTGAACTTCTCTTTCTCTCTCGCTCTTTTCAAACCTCACATGAAAACAAATCCTTTTTGCCCTTCAAAGAATTTTAATTCTTTATCTCCGATTCTGTTTATCAGTTCACATAGAAAAGCAGGTTGTGAAGCATTTTGTATAGAACTTGCCTGAAAGAATTACTGTGAAATGTTTCCATGTATTATCAAAACTGCAGGCTAATTTTTTTGCCCATTCCACCTGAGTAAATGCTTCTATTTTGCATCAGAGTTCATGTTATTTAAATCACATTACGCCTGTTTGTTAAAACGTGAGATACCCCATGCTGTGCCATATTAATCACAGAAGAGTTCTTGGGCCTGATAACTTCTTTTCCTCTGAGTAGCTTGATTCTACCATAATTAATGCATAATCCATCTTGGAAAGTAAATAATCTTTGGCCTTACCAACCTTTGGAATTGAAACCAGTTAGAAATCCCCCAGAGGCCTGGGATCATGCTGAATATTTAGTGATCACTAGACCATGGAACCAAAGGAATTGAAATAATCTGCTACCCTCCGTTGCCACTACTTTGCTATTGGAAGGGAAAGAAGGGAGAATTGCAGGGTACTGGCAAGTTGCCAGTGGCCCTGTAGAGGAAAATACAAAATACATTCCTAAAACCTTGGGTTTAGTGGCAACCATTTATTTATTTGTAGAGAGACTAAGAAGTGAATAGTGAATCAAATAAGGATTGAATCTCTCCTGCTGAATAGATAAAATGTTTTTAAAATAAGAAGTTGCTAGCTTTCTCTTTCAAGTGCCATGAGTGAACCTGTTATAAGCACTTGGGAACAGCTGTCAACAGTAGTTGTTTCTCAGGAGACAAGGGAAGAGAAAAACACATCTGTGCATGTGTGTTGAAAGATTAAGGAGATAGCAAGCCAGCTATGTCTAATAAATATCAGAAATACCAAATCTGAACAACTATTTGCATGGTTGCATTCTCAGCATCCAAAAAAATACATTTTCCACAAGAAAAAAAAAAACACCATTTTCAGTGGAACCAGGAGTTCAGCAATTTTTTAGAAGAATGTATCCAGCTCGTATAACTAATATAGATCATGTATTCACCTGTAAGCACTCAGCTACTATGCAAAAAGTGGGAGTTTCCTCTTACATCTTTACCAGCTTTACAAAAGAGAAGTGAGCCACCACTGTGCATTTTAAGATATGACTTAGGTGATTCACTCTGGAGGGAGTTTTTGACTGTGAATCCCCACACTAAATAGTCATCTCTCATAGTATTTTAATTTAGGAGGGGAGAAGTGGGAAGATCTCATGCAAGTGTTTAAGTATTGTGGAAAACATGATAAATAAATATCAGATGGCTCATCCCGTAGCTTTGTAATCCACGATTAGATTGAAAGCATGTTGCTTAAAATATGTTAAGTAAACTGTTCCTTTCTATATGCACCTCCACTGTCCCGGAATTTTGAGAAATTATTATTTCTGAGAAGACATCTATTTCCCCTCTGTTTTTCTGCAAGCTAGAGAAATTTCCGTACCTGTTTCTATGAAAAAATTGTACATCTTTTCTTCTTTAGATGCAGCAATATCATCAGAACAATAATTCAGGAGCATGGAGAGACTGAAACACCCCTCCAAGACTGTATTGCCACATCTAACCATATACCACACCATGTCATAGAAAAATGGATTCTGCAAGTTTTTTTCCTTTCCTGGCCACATGTACAGGAAAATGAGGCCCATAATTTGCACACTGCTGGAATCCAGATATTATTAGCAATGTCCAGGCAGGGTTACATGACACCTTGGTAGAAAACCCCAGGCCCAGCCTGCTGGTTTGTTTCTATCTCTGTCAAAGGACATCACTAATAAAAATGTTGCTTTACTGTCAGTGTGGATGAGGACTTTGATGTTGGCTTCATCTCAGCAATATTCCCAGCCTGGTCACAAGGAAAGAGCATACCTGTGCACAGCAGCACATAGTTGCACAAGATCCCCGAGCTGTCTTCCAAGCAGGAGAGCAGAATTCAGCTGCCTAAAGACAGGTTTCTTGTTTCATTGGAGAGTCCATGGGGAGTGAAAGACATTTTCATGGCCTGGCAGACATGGCACAGACCTCCCAGGTCTTTAATGATAGGTCAGGTCTGCAGTGATGGCTCAAGACCAGGCAAAACATCTTATATTGCCTGAAATGACAATGGGTACATGTTTAGGTAATTGAATGCTGCCAAATATGCCCAGAAGGCACAGTGCAGCATCATTTGTAGATGCCAATCACAGCCCGAAAGCAATACAGCTCTTTTGCTATGGTATTGCATCTCTGATCCATTGTAGAGAAAGGAGATTACTTTGCCTGTGGTGATGGGGCTGCTTTGCTTATGATACTGGAACTGAATAAACCAGAGCTGGCTTGGGCAATGGCATAGCGCTGCACTGGGAAATGCTCCAGGAATGACACATCTAGAGTTACTACTCAATGCATACCCAGTATGGAAAGAGGTGGATTTGGTTATTGAAAAGTACTCTACTTTACACAGGTTAGGAAGCTGTTGCTTAATGATTGCTATGCAGAAGACTAAATAGACCAAAGCACACATAAAAACCACATGAAACTGATAAAACTATAGGAAAAAAGTTACACAGTCTCCTTTTTGTAAGGTATCACAGCATCAGAACTTGAATGTATAACTTCTTTAAGCCAGAATTTGAGAGGTACTGAAGCATATTCTCCTAAAGAAGGTATCACAGCATCAGAACTTGAATGTATAACTTCTTTAAGCCAGAATTTGAGAGGTACTGAAGCATATTCTCCTAAAGCTAGAGTGAATCACATATTCAGGAATATGTCATTTGGATTTTGATACCAAATATCAAAACCTTTATATGTTCTTGGGTACTCAAGAACAGCTCTTTGCATCACTGAAGCCTGAATATTCAGAGTTGAAGGCCCTACATCATCTACTCCAATTACAACACTTTTAAAATGTCAGTCCAATCCCCTATTTCATTTTGGTTATTCCTAGCAGCACAGCAGAGAAATGTATTTTTTAAAAGTAGAGCGGTGACACCCAGGACTAGTGAGACTTGGAGCCCCAGCTCCCAACTAAAGGAACTCTGCAGTAGGAAAGATGAAAGCTGATTCTGGAAATACAAAGGAGTTTAGCTTGAAGCACAGTTTTTTGCAAAGAAAAGACAGGCCACCAAACCACCAGGTTTTCTCCTGAATTTTGAACGCCTGCCAGCAGCCGACCAGTGTCCCATCACAGCTTACCATGCCGCTCTCTAAAGACTTACAAAGATTTGCAGCCTCTCTTCACATTTTTTATATCATACATCCAAACATCAAAAAGGACTCACTCCATGTCTTTCACTTCTCATGTTTCCTACCTCTCTGCACCATCTAACTCCAACTTCTCCCAAAGACAGGTGTTCCCTGCCTTCCAATCCGACCCCAGAAAAGAATAGAATTTGTACACCAATAGTTTAAGAGATGTGCTGGTGACTCTGCCATGGAGTACATGGCTGTAGGTACTGGCAGTTCCCTCTCCGCAGTAGCCTCCTGGCTCTGCCTGCTCTGAAGGCTGCTCTGGTTTACACACTGCCCTGGAGACAGCTGCAGACTATGCTGCTGACTTCCCAGGTACAACCAGTGGTCTGAGAGCGATGCTAGGCACAGATATGATTCTGTGACATTCTTCTAACCAGGCAATTCAGACTAGTCAATTAATCTCTAATGAATTTAACACCAATTTATTTACATATTTACATTTTATTTCTTTCCTTTCCTCATCCCAATGAACATATTAATCATATAACATACTATGACGAGACTTTCTGGCTTTAATGTTTTGCTTAAAATGCCTGTCTTATTCTCTGATTCTCTTTTAGCTATATATTATATATATGATATTTAAATATAATATATATGTGAAAGAAGGTGTTCAAAACAGAGGAAAGATGTACAGAATAATCCTCCATTGTGTGACTCATTTTTGTATCTGAGTTCTAATATTTTTAGCAGATTTTTGTAGACTTCTTCTCCTTAGTTCTTTTTCATTGCTCTTAATTACACTTTTTGAAGCACATTTCATAAGGCCTCTCTTGCCTTTTATATTTTAATAGGAATGGTGTCCTAGTGGCTCATTTTTGAGTGTAAGATATCTATATATTTGTGGCAGAGTTAGACAGTATAATGAAAAGTTGAAACTGTACCTCAAAATATCCTGTGCATTCCCTGTCACAAAGCAAATGCCAGCTCTGAGATCCTTTGGTGCAGATATCTTGTTCCTGTGTTGTACAAAACAAGGTCTTGCTAGAACAGAAAATATGCATGCATGATGTTGAGCATATCCAAGACTATATCTTAACTGCATAGCTATCTCATAAGCCTTTCTTACTCAGACCTCTGAGTTGCATACCCCAAATGCATTACTTGTCTACCTCACACACATACATAAGTCTTTGTGGACCATGGCACTGGCCACTTTATCTAGTCCTATTCTTCATGGTTTTTGTTGATCAAGAATTAAGTTATTGATCCCTTTGTAGAAGAGAGCGAGGTGCACCATCTGAATGTACACCTGGAAATGGCTGTCCTGGAGAAGCTACCATAACTATTGCTTTACACCAGATTTAGCAGCATCACACGTATCAGTCACAGGCATGGATGACATGTTTACTCATGAAAGCACAAGTATTCTTGACAGGATCACGCAGGAGTTTTGGCTAACTGACAACCTGCTGACAAACGTGGAGATCAATTCAAAGCGAGAATGACTATTACCATGGAGATCACGTCAGCCTGTTGCAATTTGGGTAAGGTTGTTGCAAAGCCAAACTAAAAAACTCTGTATAATGTACCAAGCTATGCTTTTCCAGTTTTCAGACTCTCTGTAGGCACCCACTTTTCACCACTGTCATCCCAAGGATATGGCTGGAGGTCATTGGACCAAATGGATCCTACACAACTGTTCTTACATTCTTACATACTGTTCTTACAGTGAGACAAGGCATCCCTGTGACACAGTTAAGACTGGAATAGCCTGGTTTATATTAGTATCATGACTTTCAATTTCAATTTCAACTGAAAATGGAACCCAGAAATACATTTATTTCATTTAGGGGCAGATCATGGACTGCAATATTGGGGCAACGCCTAAGTGCTTTATGGAGAATACAGCTTGTGACTGCCTATTGCCCTGATATTGGAACATGACTACATTTTTGAAGCATGAGAATTTTACTAAAATGTCTCACGTAGACACTTAGGGAGCTAGCAAAACAACAGGGAAAACCAGCATATGCCAAAGCTAATGGTATTTCATTTCCCTTAATGGAAAATTCAGCTTTCACTGACATGGTGTGTCCTGATGCTGTCAGAAAAAAAAACAATCATCCTTTTTCTTTAGTGGAGTTCAATAAGTGGAGGAATCATGATTTCTCATTTCTACAAAGGACATTTTTAAGTTAATTATTGTAGAATGATGTGTGTCAACACAGAAGCAACAAAGTTAGGAAATACAACTGGCTGATGCCAAAATGACATGGAATGTGTAAAATTGGCAGGGTCAGGGTACAGATTACTGAGGGACCACAGGGAAATTTGAAGAGAGAGAAAACTATTTACAGAGAAATATGCAACATCTTAAAGAAAAAATCTTCTCAGATCCAATGCTTATCTCCTACCTGTTGATTTCAGTTACTTTTTTTTCCTTTACTTACTTCTGTATGCCAAACTCTTTCTGGTATGAGGAAGTGGAATTGTGCAAAACTTACAGCATGTTACCCCTGCAAATCATAAAGAACATAGCCTTTTTTTTTTTTTTTAATAAAATACATCAGTATTTAAGACTGGTAAAACAAGAATCTGTATTAATTTTAACATTCGTAATTCAGCAGACTTCGTACATATCATCAAGTAAATAATATAGAGGCAGGTTACAGCCCTAATAGAAAAGGCAAATAGCACACAGATATTAGATGCAATTTAACAAATTTAAGACAGGTCTGCTGGTTAACAGTAGTACACAGCAGGAATGCTAGAGAAAAAACGCACTGCTATGACTACAAGTAGAAATGTTTGGATGTGGCTGAACATATAAGGAAATAACTGGCAAATAAGGAAATTCTGGATTGCTTCTCAAACAGTATAAAACAGGATGGAACAAACACTGTAAATCTGCCCCACAAATTTAAAGAAGGTATTTTTATTTTTTAGCTTACAATTGTTCTTTTATTTTTGCAAAGATAAAAATATAGAATGCACAACAAAGAAAATAACCATGTAGAAATAAAATAACCTTAATATTGTGTTGTATCAAGCATCATATTGTAGTTACGCTTTTCATTAAAATGTAATCAGCTTGGCATTTATCCAGCACTGTTTTAACTGAGTACATTTTAGAGAGATTCATTTAAGCCTTGTGCAGGAATTGACTTCCTTTTGTTAGTGCTAATTATTATTTCCATTTTTTGCAAGATTTTTTCCTCAGCAACATGTCACTGCTTATTATAACTATTTTATTTGACTATTTAATCAAATATAAATGATATTCATGAAAAAAAAAGTTAAACTGAACTGTAAGATAAATAAGACAAATAACATTTTCAAGAGCATCTTAATCCAAATTTTCAAAAGGGTTTCAAACCCATTACTTCCAAAGGGATTAGGTGCATTAACTTCTACTTGCATTTGGTACTAGTAATCTGCAGACATATGTAGGAATCTAAATGCAGAAATACAGATAAAGGCTTTAGGGGCAAATGGAACATGTGTTGGTGAGAAATTGGAAGCAGATCACATATTCAGAATTATACTGGGAAAGCTGCTCATCACCTGAACTGAAAGTACGTGTCTGAGCTCTGGCTTGTAGATCCTAAGTATTAGTCCTTGTTCTAAAAAAAATCCAAGTCAGGGAGAAGCTAACCTATCTGTTTATTTATTTCATGTGATTTGAGACTACTGAGGTACAAAAACATATGGAAACATCTTAAAATGTTTCTTTATATATTATACATTTTATTGGAATATTTTATTTCTGTTTCTCTAAACCAAATTAGTAATGTATATCAGTCTTCCTCGGCCCTAAACAAGTTACAGATGTGAAGATATTACATAAAAATACTTGGCAAATTGCTGCCTTGTTCTCATTTGTTTTCAGGTAAATATTCCCTATAAGCCCTTCACTGTGCTTAGATTTAGAAGGAGGCTAGATAATTCCATTTGAATTATGCTGTATTTAGTGCTAAAAGTACTGGCACTGTCAAAACTTAATATAAGGTTCCCTGAATACAGAATTCTCCAAACAGATTTTTTAATGTTATCTTCATCTCAAACACTGCCTTTTCTCCTTGCAAACAGTTCTTCCTTTTTATAACAGCAGCTGCAAAAAACAACAGAAGTGACTTATACTACAATTTTAAACAAACACATTATTCCCTTACAGACTCTTTTCTGTAGTAGCAAGGCATGTATTAAAACAAATATCACTATAAGGCCCTCTATTCATGTTTCCTCAGAGGACATTTATATGGTGTCTTTCCATGTAGAAAGTTAGCAAGCTCTTCTGACCACACAGGTGTGTGAAAGCCTAGTACGCCTGATGTGACAAGTTAATAAAAGCTTCTGGCTTCTATGGCAGTATGAACATTAAACAACAAAAGTTGATTCTTCATTTTAGCACCAATCCTCAGTAAGAGCTAACAGCACAGTCCTACAGAAAGGGAGTGCACAGCACTTTCTAAGCAAAAATACTTTCCAGGAAGGTTTTAAAAAGAACAATTGTTGCTAGCCGTGCAGTGAGTTATCTGTAACTCATTTTAGAGATTTTTACCTTGGAGAGCAGGATAGATGCTGAAAAATTTTCAGTATAAAACTGCTGGGAAAAGAGTTTGTCTAAGGAGGAATTTCACTTACCAAAGGATACCTTTGACAGGTATCACGTATCAAACCTTTGTCATTGTAAAGAGCAGCTGACTGGTAAGACTAACTCCAACAAAACTTGGGAATCACTCAAGTTATGATTAAAAAAACACTTAAAAATAACCAGACCCTGAGGTACGTCAGCCATAAAGTCATAACATTTAAAGCCAGAACAAAATCACTCTTCTCGGTATTACAACGAATTCCACTGTACAGAAAGCAAACAGTAACTTGCTGTCCTGGTTTTGGCTGGNCCCAACATGGCACCAAACACTTGCATTTACTTGGAGCATATTTCCCAGAAAATATGGCACATTTAGATCAGAAAACAGCAAAAGACAGAGAACCTATCACGTTCATGTTGTAGTGGTTTCTTAGTTCTCAAACAGAAATATCCATACTGCATCCAATTTTCATTACTTTTTAAAAAAGTTATATATCAGAATTAGTCAGTCTTATCAATTAATCCTCAGGATTAATTTCTTTCTTGTTTTTGCTTCCATGCCGTGTTGATAGAGGAGCACTCTTATCATTTATTGTGTATTCTAGGTATTAAGATATAACTCAGAACCAATCCATTAGGTAGATTTTATTGAACATTTGTTATATTGGTTTTATTATATTGGTTTTGTAGCTTTTAGTCAGTGTGTCACATGGTTAAATAACTTAAGACATCCAAATCTATTTGCCTTTTCCAATTAAATTTGTTATTTCAGCAAAGAATTAAATTAAACTTGTTCGAGAAGATCCATTTCCACATAAGCGTACCAGCTGAATTAAATTTGTATCCTTCACACTGTTTATGAAATTATTCTTGCAAGAGCTTTTTCATTATTTGTGTGGATCTCTCTGGCCCAGCATTTTTTAGATCATCCTCTTCAGGATGATCATCTTTTTTGTTCTTTTCTGGGTTGTTCGTTTTTGGTTTTGCTTTCTTTAAAGTCAGCATAATGTTAGGTTTTTTCTCTTTTATTAGAGGTTTTATACTTCTCTTTTAGAACTCTTAGGTGCCAATTATTCCAGCCCAATGATATAAAAAATATTTTTATTCCCTTTAACAAAACACTTTCCCAATGATTACTGAACTTCGTATCACTCTGTGATACAATCAAATCATCCTCATTCATAAATACTAGAGAAATATCTGGTTTTTCAAAAAAGTATTATCAACCTTCCCCCTTCTGTCTAATAAATATCCATTTTCTTCTCCTTGAGTACTCCTGTCCCTGAATACTATAAACTATCTAGCTACGGAGGTTTAGCTGAAATCCTTATCGGCCTTAGCAACTTTGTTTATTTCAGAACTCATCTGTACCTATTGCCATTTGGCAACTAATCTCCTATTCATTATATGTTTCCCATTAATTACATATTACATTATGATAAATTATACAATACTGCTTTTAAATTTCTAATTCAATTCACAGCTGACAAGAGGTGGCTTGTCACCAAAGTTTCTTGATTTTATATTGAGAAGAGCTGGACTTCAACACACCTTGTAGGTGTTTTCAGCGGGCAACTTTCTTCTACTTTATTCTCTTAAGAATGCAGGAAAGGGAATTAGCAGTTCAGAATGAAGTTTATTTTTGAAGAAGACAATATTATCTGATGGAGTGATTAAACCGCTGAGGTGCAAAAGAGTCATTCAAACAGCTGGAAAAAACCACCCCAGGAATGCACGTGGCTGATATCCTCTTTTACTTTTATGCACAGACTGATCTCATGAAGCTGCTCTAAGTAGTAACTCTGGCTGAGAGAAAGAATGCAATTTGGAATTACACAGTATTTAAGTATTTAAAAGACAATTTAAAGACAAAGGAAAAATTAAGTTACTAACCAAATTGGTGATCGCTATGCCTCAGTTGATGGAGTTATAGGAGATTAAGAAAATGAGATTATGGGTCAGTAAAGTTGAAATGAAAGTGAGTAATGTAGAAGATCTACATTCTCCAGAATAAAGATTTTCCAGAATAAACTGGAGTCTTTGAATAGCAAATGTCTAAATGAATGAAACAACAAAGATTGAAGCAGATGGATTAGAAAATGAAAGCAGGAGAAACAATCTGTTGTCTTGGCTTGCCTGAAGGGGAGGGGAAAATAAGAACAGAAGAATTAACAGATACCTCTTTAAATAAATGTTTATAGATAATTTTATGGCTGCATCCTTTGTCATGCAAAGAACAGTGAGCAGAGCACCTGGTGGCCTCCACAAAGCAATGGTAATAAAGTTCCTTAATTACAGTAATACAGATAAGTTGTTACAGCTGGGTAGACTGAATAAAAGTCTGATTTATAATTCAGATAAGTATTGCTATTCCTTGATTGCAGTATGAAAACACAAAGGAAGCAGAATCCATAGAAACTGAGAGGAAGCTTTGGGATTATAAAATCGAGTGCTTGTTTTATCCTGCTAAACTTGAAATTGATGTGGGTGAACCAGACTGTTTCTTTTATAGTACAGAAAGATCATCAGTCCTGATTTACACAAGAAAGGAATAGATGAGATAACTATAAAACAGAAGGAGTGATATCCTGAATGTCCCAACATACCTGTTTAATAGTCCTCGCAAGAGCAAAGAGTCTACAAGGCCCATTCTCAGGATTACTTCTGGATTTTATCCAGATGGTTTAAATAACAGCTTATTAGTTAATACCCATGCAGGACAGAACAGTGTCTTGCATTCTTTCACCTGCTTTAATATTTAATATTAAACATTTTTAATATTATGATTCTTCTTTCACAAATGCCTCTCCCCTTTTGGGGTGGTGGGGAAGGGTACATACCTGGTATACATTTCAGTAGGCTTCTGGAATCCTACAGAGTATGTGCATATACACATACCCACACACATATATGCTTACACAGGCATAATCACTACATGCACACACAGCACACACACATATACACACGCAGTGTCTTTCATGACCATTACCCAGCACTAGTTTGGGACATAATCTGCAGTGAGGTGCTGTGGACTCAGGCTCTCACAAGCTCAGGCACTCACCATTCAGTATACTCACTGCAGAGCAGGAGATTAAATTACAAAACCACCATGTAAAAAGGGGGTTTTATCCACAGTCAGTTGTTGGCTCATTTTTAAAAAGCAAATAATGATGCAGTTGTCCATGCCCACCTAACTGTGTGAAATGGACACCTAGTACTGGAAGCAATTTCTGCCATTGAGCCTCAACCTTATAGAGGAACTTTCCTTAGAGCTTTTATTGGGCATCTAGAAGGGAGAGAGAATCTCAACACATCCATCTCTTCAGCATTTCCTCTTAGGAAATATTAAGAATTTTGGCGCTCAGTGTGCTGGTTTCTGTGAATGCATTTTTGAGTGTCTAAATCTGCCCAAATTGCTGTGGGGAATCTAGTCACTTGAACTCAGCATTGTGAATTTTACTTCTAATAAAGAAATCTAACTTGAAGGCATGACAGTAGAAAGCATGACAGTAGAAAGCATCACATCTAGTCCCTTCTTGGCATTTGATCTGAGAGCTTCATAAAGTCATAGAGTGGGAATTATCAAGACATCTTACGACTCTCTCAGCCCAGCCTCTTGTATGTTCACAATATTCTTATTGGGTAGTGTTATCTGTTTCAAGTCTAGGTATTTCCATTTGCAACTATATTTATCTAAGATTTCTGGCTAAGAATGATGCAAGTTGAATACAATGTTTTTGCTGTAAAAATAGCTATGGAGTAAATACTTCATAAATATTCTGTATTGCTGTTTCTCCTGAGGAATCTCCTGGTGGGGGGGCGTTAATGGAAAGAACACCTTTCACTGTGATAACTGTGGCAGTTCCCGTGTGGATAAAACAGCTGGAAATGAGATCAGATTCTCCCAGGCTACCTCTTCAAAGAGATGTCTCTAAGAGACTTATCATGAGCTCTGTCTTGGCATGGAACGAAGTACTGCAAGTGCATTCCCAAGCTTTACACCTTATCATATGTTAAACCCCTCCAGGTGGCAGGTAATATAATAGTCATTAATAATTCCTTCTTCTGCTTTCTATGTTCACAATAAATTGCTGAAAGTCTTCCTGATAACCTTAGAAAAACAGAAGAGATCAATTATATACAAAGTATTTTAATATAACAAGTCCATGCTGGAGTGGTGGAGGAATGGAATTGTTGCACCTCAAAGATTGGTGTAAAATTTGCAAGCTCGATGACTAATTGCCTATGGTTTTTTTGGTTTTTTGTTTTTTTTTTTTTAACAAGAATAAGAAAGTAAGTGGACAGTCAAGCAAATGAAAGCAAGTGAAAGTGTCTGCCAATAACAATCTCCCTTGCATTCCTATCACATGCTGGATATTGCTAGAACTTCCCCTCTCTAAACAGATAAGCAGATTGAAAGGATCAAAGAGTTGGATAACCTTTGGAAGGGCATGTAACAGCTTGTATCTCTTGATGGGCCAGGAGAAGATCATGAAAAAAAAGGAATTGCCTTATTTACAAATAATTGCCACTTTTAAATATACAAACCAGACTAAAATGGCTGTATAGATGTGATCATTGCAGTAAGGATAGAACAATCTGAAAGACCAACACAGCTGGGTTCTTCCATTGTGTGGGAAAGCAGCTCAAAAGCGTAAAGAAAACTTTGGAAAACACACTCCTCCAGATTGGCAAGATAGACTGCAAAATGCAGATCATATTAGCAAGTATGCAGTCAGTTTTGGAAAGGAGAAAAACAATTTGGTGAAGTCTTTAAGTAACAGCACGTAACTCATGTTGAGTTAAGTTTGACACGTAACCCAAAACGAAATTTTAGAATTTGTGCATCAGATTACCAGGCATACACTGCAACTAATATCACTGCATTGTTTATCCAAATCATTATATCCTTCAATTATTTTTGTAGGGTATAATTCTAATAATCTGAAGTTTACGAATTGTGTTTTCAGTCAGATACACCAAATGTTCTTGGAGTTTAGCACCATACCAATAAGGGTATAAGGCCCAACAGACCCTCAACCTTTCATAGCATCCCATCATATAAATCACAAAATCTGGAAGGACAGAATTGTGACAGGCAGCATTGACTGGGAAGCACAAAACATCTTGCAGATCACTGAGTCAGCTCTGCTTTCTTTATAAGCTATTTATTATGCTGATCCTAAAACATACATGATATGCTACAGAGACAGCATTTGTTTGTGTCAGTTCAATGCTTTATGCATTGCCTTCTAATGAGGCAGAACACTAAAGCTGATGGGTCAGTTATTGTACATTTACACATTGAATTTTCAGTAGACAACATACTGCTGCTTTTATGCTCCAAGTACAGCTATCACATAAGGATATTGACAGACCACTGATAGGAGTTTTACCAGTAATAATTTCAATAAAATGTAAGAAAAAGTTAAACATACATTATCATGATCTGATCCTAGAAGACACTGAGAAAGTGCATTAGACACACATCAACTATTTTAATTACCATTTTTAAAGCTTCACTAGTTCTTTTATCCTTTGTGCTTAATAAGCTTTTATAACAGTTTTATATTATCTCCAAATTAAATTTTTCATCTCTATTTTTTGTAGAAGCTATGAAGTAACTCAAATATTTTATTTCTAATACAATTTTTAAAAAAAATTTCTTACAGTGTCTCCTTACCATGACATTGTTTGTCCGAATAGCTAATAAACAAGAAGGACCTTTTCCACAAGACCAGTATTTCTCATTTATTTTCAGCTCTTGAATGCAAATAAAAATGGATTAATACTGTAAATTCCTGAGGAATTCAGAAAGCTTATGAGCTAATGCCTTGAGAAGAGGTCAGAATCCTGCAATGCAAAGTCCTAATATTCAAATATTCCTAATATTCATCTAAGATGACATGAATCCTTCCATGCTTGGTAAAATTTTTCACAGTGCTTGTAATTCATGTGGTTTTTCCAACACCTGTTCAATAACAAATGCGGAGCCTTGCAGTAGGCTTTGGTATTTCTCTCAGGTATGCTGCTCTTTAAATGGGAAGGCATGCTCCAAAGAATTTTAAAACATTAAACCAATAAGTGAGAATGCTAATGGAGTACATGTATTTTGAAGCTCACCCCTCTGTTTCAGGGTTAGATAATAAGAAACTGCTAGTTTTTGGTGATGCTGCTGTTACATTGCATGATAGGTCACGAGTAAATTTGTAAGCCCAGAATAACATCACTTCTTTCAAGGACATTACTCCAGATTTATCCAGCGTCACTGAGATCAACAGTAAGATTTTAGTACATTCCCAAAGGACTTCAGGTGCTCCGAATGTTTTCAAGTAAAGCCCAGAAAGAAATATACCCATAATTAAATAGTTTAGAGGGCAGTTTCACTGAGGTGTGAGGTCATGAACCTTCTGCACAGCATTACAAAGGAGAAATCTCTAGCAGAACATAAAAGTTACAGTCATGGAAGTAGAAGTCAGTTCCACAAGGTGGGGTTTATTACGTTGTTTTAGTCTCATAATTGTTGGTGGGGCTTTGTAAAAATATATTCTCCCTCACTAAAGTTATTTTCTGATAATTTTCTTGTTATTAGTTTATATTTTTTTAAAAGCATCTGGCAAAATCTAAACCAATCCCACTTACATATCATAAACACAGCCACGGTATATGCCATATATGAACCTAAAACTAGAAGAACATTAAAATAAAATAATGTAAATGTCTGCCAGGTTCTTAGGCTTACAAGAAAGCATCCAAATGTCTTTACTGCTCACCTACTTATTCAAATTTTGATGCTAAAAGTGACTTAGATGCTGACAACTCTGTTTTGAGCATTTACAAAGATGGTAACTATCTGGGACCTTTGTCCCATCTAAAATTGCTTGAGCTTCACAGGCAGTATGTTCTTCCCATTCTGATATGCAATGAAGATCCCACTCCATTGGATGTACTATCCAATAATTAATATGTTTTGGTTTCACTGCATAGCAAAGGAGCATTGGCACTTCGATTTAAAAAACGTATACATGAGAAGGGCTTGCCTGTCTAATGCATATTAATGCAGAAGTAAGAGACTCACTCAAGAAACAGACTTTAATTATTGGCCTGATAGGAGACAGATTTCTCTATTTGCCAGTGATCCATGTGGAAGTTACAATCCAAAAATCACATTTGGAGCTGATTATAGACTATATTATGGGCCCATGAAAAAACTTGCAAGAGCAAACATTACTGTGAGTCCTACGGTAAAGGCAGCCAAGCAGCTTCCGTCCCTTCTTCCATGACTCATTGTGTTCTACATTAGGAAGTTTTTGCATAAAAACCAGAAATAATCAGAACTAAAGCAGGACTGAAAACATACATTAGGCTTCCCTTATGATAGCTTCACAACAGTGGTAGAAATGCAAATGTCTGCTTCAATTTTCTTTGGCATTGTTTCTTCCATCTTCATTCATCTCTTACATGAAGTCTGTGAGCTGGACAGGGAGGTTTCCATAGCACCCAGCCACATCATTATAATAAAGGTACAATAGCCATAAATAACAAAGGCCATTTCATGCTATTTTAGTTCCCCAAATACTACATTTTATTCCTGTATTATCAGTAGTTTTATGGATAACATCACAAGCAATGCTGTCATCCTGAATAACAAAATATTCGGAACTTAGAGTAGAAGAGAGCAAGATTAGAGCTGCACTGATATGTGGGTGCAAAGAGCACTGATCAGGTTCTCCACAAAGTCCCACTGACTTAATTGTCCTCTTTTCTGATTTTACAATGTGTATGATTTTCATTTTTCTAATTCAAAGAATATCTCAACAAACCCCCTATCCCTGTGTTTGATGTTCAGAACTATTTCATGGTCTGCCTCAAAAATGAAATAATGTTCCAGAAACGTAAAGTATAACAATTAACCAAATATTCTGGAGTCCATGCCAAGATAGATTTTGTGTCTACAAATTTTAGGTCCTTGGCTACTGTGGCAACAGTGAAAAACTGTCATGTTTAATCAGTTATTTCTCCAAGATGGTCAGAATAAAATATGTAACAATCCATCCAAGGAGTACTTTTAGTCTTTATCATGGTTTTTTTTCTAGAATAAATGTGGCCTAAGACTATTTTAGTCTTCCTTGATTATCACTAGCTGGTATCACTGCAGTCAGAAAAACATAGCTTTAAAACCATAAGCCAGAGGAGCAAAATCAATGGGAGGTTTGCTTTAAAAGGCCCTTAAAAGAACTGTAATTATTCGGAGTCATTTTTTCTATCTTTCTCTTAGATGAAAGCTTTTAAACCCCAGTTCTCTGGAAAATGAATATTCATATAATTGAAAAAACAGCCAGAACTACCCATAATGAATGTTATCTGTATCCTGCATGTTGTCTTTTTCTTTTTCATTTCTTAAACTCAAAATGTAACAGATTGTCAAAGTCAAGGAACATGTGTGCTAACTTTTTCATTTAGTTGGATTTTTCTTGCAATGAATAGAGCTGTCTGCAAGGCCTTTTTTTTTTTGTGCATTGAAAAATGCAAACAGCAACAATAATGATGACTTTTCAGTAAAAACAATAATTCAAATAACAAGATGAAGCATTCTGCTAATGTTGAAACTGCCATTGTTTCCAAAATGGTACTTCTCTTTCTGCTTTGAACCTTCTTCTCTTTGTCATTTTGTTGATATTATCATATATTATTTATATTATCATATAAATAATAATACATAGTATGCAGAAATCAGAACAAATTATCAAACAATCATAACATGATCTGAAATTGCTTATGAGAAATGTCTTTTAATATCTTCTAGAGTTTCATTGTGTAAGAGATATTTCTATTTTGAAACCCAAAGTGCCAACTATATTCTCAGTCCCTCCGGATTCTCGGAATTTCTCTGAGCTAAAAAATTCACTTCCCATATATGCAATATAACTGTAGATAGATAGGTATAGATATAAGCTGATGTGTGGACTTGTCAACTTCTTTTTTTCCGAGTGTTTGAGATTCTACCTGCTGGGTCATCTAGTAGAAGAAGGATGGAGGGAGGCAGACTTAGACAAATGGAGAGACTGCAGACTGCATTCCCATGCTAGGGGAATATTGCTTCCAGCAAAATTCCTTTAAACCTGGCATACTGTTACCCTTGGCTGACATACAGTGCCATGAGTTCTTCCTAATTTTGTGATTTTGTTGTCAAGACGCAGCTGGTCAGCAACCTTTGCTGTGGGAAGGCTGGAATGGTGTGGGCGCAATGGAGCCCAAGGGAACTTATAGTGTACACAAGTGGTACACTTTTCTCCAGCTAAGTATAGAGTTACTTTGAAACCTGCAGCAACTTTGATGCTGCAGTTCCCTTCCTGGGGAGTGGGACTGTAAGACTCAGCACACTGGAGCCACATAGACCTGCAAGTCCCCTTAGAAGGTACCTGGCAGCAGCACTAAGTCTTCTGCTCTGGGAGCACAACTCTTCCAGGAGGTGAAACAGATGTCTTCAAGTGCTATGCAAGGAGAGAGGATGATGTGGTTCTCTCTAGCTGAACCTTTAAGTATGAGAATGTTAGGTTATGTGATAAAAGGTCCACAGAGGAGCACAGAGAAAAAACAGCAGGTGTGGAAGCCCAAGAACACCCTGCCTTGCCTATTCCAGGCTGATCACAGGACTCATCAGCCCATCAAATGCCCATCTTCACAAGCCCAGAAGAGCCCCAAGGCACAAATACAAGTGGGAATCCAAGCTGTTTTGGCCCCTCCCAGAGCTGTCCCAGGAAAGCCTCACTGCATTGTCCCGGCATGAAACCCTTCAAGATGAGTCAACTCCAGAGCATCTTTCAGACTGGTCACTGCCTAAGGGAAATGGAACACATTATGGCATGCAGGGGAAGAGCATTTTGGGACAAGACTACTTATGGGATGTGTAGGGCAGGAACCACAGGCAGGGAAAGGGATGGATTTAAGTGATTTGGGAGAAACAAGAGTGGGAAAATAGAGGAATAAGGTGATAAAAAGGGTCAGTTGTGTGTAAACATTTTGCTGGTCAGTACACTTGTCTAGCCATGCCATGCACCTGAATAATGCAGTCAGCCCTACCTTCTCTGTGTGTAAAATTAAAACATGGAGCTGCAGCAACTTCAGCTCTCTTGGGCTGTCAGATCTGGCATGACATATTTTCCTACTAACAAGACCAACTACAGTGATATACATGAGATCACTTTTCTCGGGTGGAACAGAGTGTCATGTGGACAGCTTACACAAATGATGAGATTTGGGACTGTGAACACAGGAATTGTTTCTGTTTTCACCCATATTGGGGAAAAACAGGATACATATTTTCTGGCAAGAAAAGAACTGCACCAAGAAACCTACTCTATCACAAACATTTACATGCTGAAAGGTCAAGAGTTAAAAAAAAAGATTCAAACCAGGATAGAATCATAGAATCATAGAAACATTTAAGTTAGAAAAGACCTCTAAGATCATTGGGTCCAACTGTCAACCCAACACCACCATACCCACTAAATCATGTCCCTAAGCACCACATCTATAAGTCTTTGAAATACTTTCAAAGATGGTGACTNACCAGGTGGCTTTCCAGGATAAAAGAATTCTGGAATAAAAGAAATTACAATATTTGACAAACCTAGGAAATTATAGAGGATAACCTAAATGTATATTTTCCTCTAAATGGGGAAGGGAGGACTGTACTGGTCTTGTGAGTTACTCTGTGTCTTAGACAGGAAATGATGTTTCTGTAATCCATGTCTTCCACCTCCAGTAAACAGGTGTTTCTTCTTTGCAGAGTTAATCAACATGGTTAACTGGTTGCCCCTCTCAGCCACATATCTTTTGGTAAATGTATTTTATGGATAGAACTGCATATTTTGCAAAAAAATGCAAGACCAAACCAACAATTTCTAGTGCCTTCCCTATACTCCCGCTGTGTTTCCAGGAGAGACAGTTGTTCTTCCACAGTCTACCAACAGGAGATCAGAAAAGCTCGCTCTCTGCACCATAAAGAAACAAGGAATATATCGCAGAAGATTATATATAGCAAGAGGAAATTACAATACCTGAGCCCATCTAACAGATTGCTGCTGCTGGAAAGGGTGTTAGATTGGTTTAATCCAGGTGGTGTAATTTTATCCTTGATGGAATACATGTGCAGCAGCAATAAAGCTCACTAAACGTCCTCAGTTAAATCATTGTATCCAAATTTATAACAGAAATACAAGTGAGGGTGAATGGTATTTCTTATAATCCATAGCTTGGATTTGTTTAACTTTGTTCTAATACTTAAAAGAGACTGTCTCTGTCAGATTCAGCAGAGATTTGAGACACATGAAAGACTGATACTTTTTTTTTTTCATGTTAAGATTTTACTTATTTTCCTTTCATGAGGAAAAATAGTTTACTGACTAGGTCTTAAACTTAATGCAGTACCTTTATGGGTTGCAGACCAAGCTCTGAAGTACATTTCAGGAGTTTTCATCATTTTGCTCATTTTGCTTATTACTAAACACATCAGGATACATACAAAAGCAATAACAAAATGCTCAGAGCACTTAACATTACTGCCTACTACTATTTAATTTTATGCGGCACAAAGCTCTTCATATTAGGTATGCTTACTGTGGATTTTGCAAGCTCAGTAGGCCACAATGCTGTTTCAGAACTGAGCTTTATGGTAATATAAATGTTAACTAATAAGATAACAGTTCTATTCTTGGGGACATTCTACTACTTGTTCTTCTTCCCTAATTACCCTTATTTCATTGAGCTCAACATGATGACACAAAGACAGATTACTTTTGCACTTCCAAGGACACATCTGGTAAACTTCTAAGCGTACACAGTTATTACATCATACTGATTTGAGGGACACCACATATATCAGTAATGCCTAATAGACCAATCACTTCCCTCATCCCCTGTCCTTTTGTAATTCCTTACATTCATGACAATAATGGCCCAGACACAGATGACCAAAATTCTCTGGTTTTAGCATTTCATGTTGGTAGAAGCCCCTGAAGACCCCAGGCCACCCAACAAGAAACACTAGGCTGGGGGATTTAGAAGGAACTTAGGCTACATAAATCCGAGACAAATTTATTTGGTCTTGTGTCTGTTGTTATTTAAATCTTCTGGTTGGCATTTTTGGGGACTTCGAGGGTTTGTTTCATTTTGGATTTTTGATAATGCATGTCCTTCTCTTCACCTCTTCCCTCTTGCAGATGAATTACAGTGGCTTTCCAGCCTCCAGGGATATCTTTCTACCTCTGCTATCTGCCTGACATGCACTACTTGACCAGGCACTTCTCAGTGCCTTCTTCCCGCCTTTCCAGTTCCTGCTGTAAATACTGTCTTCAAACAATGCCAGTTTTCCTTGCCTGGAGACTTGCTCCACTTACATGACAGCAGAATACCTCAATCTATGTATGTACTACATCCTTCCAAAGCCAATGACCTGGTGTCTCATTTAAACATTGTCTTAAGCTTTGAGATTGTAAAGGTTTCAAATCAGAAACCTTTATTCAGATAATGGAGTCACTACAAATAAGCAACAACTTTTTATTTATCTAAATTTATCATTCTGGATCCTACACTTGTTTTATAGACAAACGTACACTAAAACCACATTTACTAGACGTTTGTTTTTTTCATGAGATCTGCTGTCTTCATGCCTTTTAGAGCCTATAAACCTCCATGTTTCCAACATCTAGAAATGAGTCTGTTTAAGCTCAAAAGAAAGAACTGTTTCGTTTTGGAACGCAAGACTCTGAGCCTAATTCCACTTTTGTTCTATGAACTGTCAACAATAGATATGGCACAGGACAGGTAACTTTTCAATCTTCACCTTCTTATAAACCTTTTAGATGATAAGCAAATGAATCTGGAAGTTATTTAACATCTCAGATGAAAACATAAAGCACACTTTATAAATAACTTGTTCAGTCAAGGTGGCAAGTAGTGGAGAAAGACCTAA
The DNA here is from genome assembly GCA_013400755.1 of Pelecanoides urinatrix. NCBI lineage: Eukaryota > Metazoa > Chordata > Aves > Procellariiformes > Procellariidae > Pelecanoides > Pelecanoides urinatrix. The sequence goes on from VZTQ01000643.1 coordinate 32,452, forward strand.
AAATATTAGAGTATATGGTAAAAATAATAGTAAATTGAGAATGACAACAACATGACTTTGGAAGCTGGATCAAGTGTCTTACAAATGGAACAAATCCCCTAATAGATGTAAAAGTGTATTGTAGCCTGTAAATAAAAATAGCCATGTGGGTTTTGCTTGTTCCACTGAAAATTGACTATATATTTCTGTGCATACAGCTTGAAATCCTAGTGAATTAACTAACATAACTAAAATGGAACAATACTGTCTCTTAATCTTGAAATCAAATCAATATGTCAATATATGAATAACAACCTGGAAAGAATTCCTGGAAATCCACAGGTAGGATGTTGTCTAACTTAGTATGAGCCCTCTGAAACAGTAACCCCAGATATCAGAAGGACATTAACATAAGGCTGCAAGTGTACAATTTTAGCGTTCTATTTTTCAAGCAACAGGTACAGCTAACTCTTATCCTGCCTGAATGTTCTCTTGGGATATGCGATGTCTTGCAACGGTCACTATTCCTTTTTATGGTGAACTAGTTTTATGTATATGCTCAAAACTTATGGTCACAGCATAAACTGTGACTAAGTAATTTCTAGAAACATCAATCGACACACCGATATTTTAATAGAAATTCAATCATACAATAAAATTATGGACAGTAGTAATAAGTAAACAAAAAGTTATAAAGAATAAAGAAAGAATCATTCTTTAGTTTGCATGGTATCTTAGCAGACACTTAGGAACAAGCATAGTTTGTGGATGCAGTAGTCTTTGTCAGAGCTAGTATGACATTCAAAGCAGAACAAAAAATAGACCGTGTCACTGAAAGACTCCTCCCCAGAGCAATAAGCAGGGATCAAAAGCTCCCTGCCTCTAGAATGAGCAGAGATCAAAAGCTGCCATTTCAGATATCACAAGACATGACTTTTAGTCGGTATCTCCAACTACAGTTTTCCTTTGGACACTTGACTCTGGGGTTGGTACAGTAAGGAGAATTCCTCACTTTTTACTCCCTTTTAGACATCAGGACAGCAAAGATTTCCATTATGATGTGGATGCTGAAGGAAGACACATCTTTGTGGTATTTACGAATACATAACTTCACAGCTGAGACAACAGGTTTTTTTCCTCCTTGGATACTTCCACAGAATTCTTTGAAATAAAATACATGTTCAATTGTTTTGCTTTAATAGCATGAATAGGGTAACAGTTTGATCTTAAATCATATAGGCATAGCCCAACGATCACTTCTTTCCACTATTTGTTCAGATTGCCTTTTGTTCCTATCAGCAAAAACTGTGTTTCAAAGATGCTATGAACAACATCTGGAAAGGAGATGTCCTCACAGGCACAGCATTAATGTCATCATCCTTCTTCTCTTCCTCATGCTTAACTGCCTAATTTCCTTTCTTGTTCTTTCTATGTCAGTGACCAAATGATATTTTCTTTCCCTGTCCCTGCCTTAAACTTCTCATATTTTCATTTACATTTCCATTACCCAAGCAAATTTTAATGTAATGATGACCCCTCTCGGTTACTTTAAAAAAGCAGAAGTAATTTTCTTTATTTGATCAGATAAAAGTAATTCTTGACAACACATTTCTCACTCATATTAATGTATATTGCTTAGGTATCAGTCAAGCAATAACTTAAGAAACAGTTTGCGTGGTTTAATTTTACACACAGAAAGCCCTGTTCATGTGAGCAGCATAGCTATAGTAACACAGCTTGTAAAGTAACATCCAAAATATCTTCTTTAGATATTTGATTTTGCAACACTGAGTATATGTGAAAATAATAATAGAAGTTATTTTAAAGAGATTTTTCTTTAACTAGTTGTTATAGTGTTTCTATACCACTTTTCATCCAAATAACAGTTTTATTTCATAGTTTTAACAAATATTTCACAGTGTAGAACATGTGTATTCTATCCCTGTCAAGACTAGATCATAAACTGAAGGGATTTTTCTTCATTCTTGTTATTCTTTAGTCAGTACAAAATATAATTTTTTATTTCATGAGGAGAGATAGAGTTTTCTTTGCTGGACCTACAGTTTCTGAGCTGATTAAGTTTTTACCCTAACAGATACACTGTTTTAAAATAGCATTTCATCTTCTTTTCAAATTAAGACCACCTATCCTTTATTTTTACCTTCTAAATTTAGGAAGCAATGTCAAGCTCTATGGGAAAAACATAAAAAAATATGGAATTATTTTTTTAAAATATGCTCAAAGATTCTCAATAGGCAAATTTTTTTAATCAATTTTACAGTTAGACCTAAGATCATTCCTACTGAGAAGGCAAATTTATGGAACCTTTGGGGAAAAAAACCCAGTGATCTCACCCTAAGATAAGACGTGTTTTCAATATCAGATGAAATTTCCAAATGCAAACTCTTGTATCACGTGAAACCACTCTTCCCTCACACTGGTGTTTCCACATCGTTCATATAAACAGTGGTCCAGGAAGTGAAAGAAGGAGTGAAACTTTCATTTCTCCAATATATCAATGTGGAAAGTCTTTTGCAGTCTGATCTGAAACTGTTGACTTCTCCCTTTCATTATGTCTTTGTCTTCTGTTGGAGGAGAGTTAAACAGGACAAAAATGGAAAGAGGTGAAGTGCATCAGTGGGAGAGTACACTGAGTAGAGGCATTAACCTCAGCTGGGGTAAATCACCCATTTTTTTTTTTAGCAAAACTCATAATGCTCTGGGAATATACCCAGGCTGAATGACTGCTCTCTATTGAGTAAAAATGCTGGAGAGAAGTGGTCACTTGACTAACAAGGGACATGCTTGCTAAATTTAGAGTAATTGCCCTAGTAACGATTAACAGTGCTGTAGACAATGCACAGCTAATGAAGTATGTGTGTCTAACAGCCAATATCATAAAAGGCTTCCTTTTTCATCTCAGTCTACACGTTAGAGACTTCTATACCTTTGAGGAAGAAAGGAAGATAAAACTTATAGGGCAAAAAAATGGGATTAATTAACTGAGAACACGTAAGACATAAAAAAATAAATTGGCACCACTTCATAAGTAACTAAAAATCCTGAAGAAAATATATGCAATTCAGTTAGTTTATATATTTTTTTTTAATGTATACACATTTCGCTTCAAAAGTTTAGTGTTATACATATGTATCTATGTATATCTATGTATGTATGTGTTCTAAACCTATGAAACAAAATAGGTGCAAGTGCACATTCGCAATTAGTAAAGCAAGAAACTAATTCGATGTCAGTTAGGAATTAGAAAAATGAAGAACTTGTGGGCTCAAAATAGAAAATTATTTAAAGACTCTTCTAGGTTGTAGAGAACCTGATCTGAAACAGAGTAACATCAGCAGGAAAACAACAGTTTCCTAGTATGTCAATTTCCTGAATTTAAAGAGCATTAAATATCTTCTTAGTTGTCCTGTATGTACTGTCAGGGAGTCCTGTGACTCCCTAGCAGATGGGTAGGAGAAAAAGCAGAAAAGCATATCTCAGAAACTTGCTCAAGGAGTCATGGATAAAAAGAATGAAGAAACAGTAGGCCATCAAAGCACACAGACTCCACTTGGTCCTATCATCATTTGCTAGATGAAGGTAGAGAAATAAAACTGCACTTACAGGGAGAGGACATCTTCCAGTTCCCCTTTTTCCTTGGGATATCAATGCTTTAGAGGTCTGTCAAGTAAGGTTTTATCCTATTCCAGCTTACCTCTGTTTTGGGAGGTATCTATACCCTCCGTATCCAAAGCTAAGCTCTGAGGCATGCATGCCAGGGGACTGTAGAATAACATACTTCCTGTCTAGATAGCCATTTGTCCTTCTCATGTTCAATATTTAAAAGTGTGTTATTTCTAGATTTTGAGGGTCTGTAAATTTACAGAAATGGAACAGTCTCACTTTGAAAGTTAATATCTTTGGTTACAGGTCCTTGTATAAGTCTCTGTTACAGTACTAAATTCATGCACGTACAACTAAAAGCTGAGCAAACAAAATATAAATAGGAAAGCCTGTCACTGGCAAGCCACACTTATGTCTTTTTAGTCTATGTACAGCTTTACGATGTTCAAACCAGAACTGCCTTTAAAATATATACATATGTATGTTTGCATATATATACATAAAACCATGTAAAGGCTCATTTTGATAAGATCATCAGTTTTTGAATTGACCAGATTTCTATTCTGAATAGTATTCCAACAACTTCTCCCTGAGAATTTCTGAGTCATCTAACTTGCTGTAGTTTAAGTGACCTTAATTTATGTAATCAGATACAGAAAACAGAAAGATCCTTGGAGTAAAAAGTAAATGCTACTGTTACTAAGGGGTTTTTTGTACTGTCTGCTTTTGAACATATTTGCTGCCCATCCATGTGTGAATAAGATGCAACAGCTTGTGAACAAATAAGGATTATATGCAATTTGTTAAAGGTTTCTGAAGCTTTGTTTCATTCTTTTTTGATACAAGGTGAGGTCAAGGTCATGATGATCTCCTCCTGTTTTTCTGTAGGTGTGCAGTATGTTAAAAGGCTTTGGAGACTTCAAAGAGTGTCTGTAGAAAGGTTTTTGGCAGTGTGAGCGTGAACATGTTACCTTTCTCACGTATGCAGTTTGCAATGCTGCTGTTCATCTGAAGAAAGGTCCTTTTCTTTCCCCCTCCATCCGTTTCAGCTTATGCATACACAAAGTTCACTGTAAATCTGAAGGAAAAGGAAGAGCTTCCATTACATACTGCTACTTCTTCATTCTGTTGGTGTATGACATAGTCCTTGCTGTACTTTTTTACCTTCCCTTGGCCTTTAGAAACTCCATTCTTCTGACATTATAATCAACCGTGTTCAGTCTGGGTCAAGAAACACACATTTTCCACAGGCAAAAATTTTTAAAGTATCTGGAACTGCATATTACCAATCTCCAGACAACCCATGGTAGGAGCCTGTGATTAGACAGGGATCATTTAAATCATTTTCTTAGATGTGTGATGTAGCTGCTGTGTTCCTGGTTACATATGTAAAGTACCCAACAACATCCCAGTTACACACTGTTCTAGATTATAGCAGCGCAATATGAATCAATACTAGGTATTGAGGTATCCAGTCTGATGCACCTAGGCATACTTACTACCTGCTTTCTTCTTTACAGTGGTGAGTGAGTTGGATGACTTAAATAATTTGTGTCAAAAGGAGAGTGTTTCTCAAGCCAGCTCTTAAGGGCCCCTTTCTACTTCTGCTATTAGTGTCCTGATAGCCACCTGGCTAATGCTTTGACTGATCACCACTTTCCCTTTGAATTGCCTAGCAGTGAGATTCAGGATACCTCTTCGTCCCAAGCTGCTTGTTCCCTTTAATAGTACTTCAGCGTGTTCCTTAGATCCCAATGTTCATCACAGCTCCTCAGCAGAGGTTAAATGATCCCAAGTCAAATCTGTGCAAACCAGCTGAAATCAGATCATCATTAGGAGCAAACATGAAGATTAGCTGGTATTCCCACAGAGCAACCTCAGCTGAATACTCAGCTGAGAAAGCAATATGCTTGGTTGCAAGGCTAAACTAGTCATAAACACATAAAGGAGAATAATGATATCTTTATATTTTAGACACAACTGGAAGTTTAATATACCATCGTCTGCTAGAAACAGTGGTTCAAGACTTACACTTTTATGTTACTATTACTTCTCTATCATTGTAGCTGGTGAGTAAAATTGAGCTGAAGAATGATTTATTCTTTTTAATATACTCTTTAGTAAAGAAAGAAAAGATAGAACCTGAATACTTTCATTTTCCCCTCTAAACCGTAACTCATTGCCAGGAAGATTTATTTAAAATTAAAATAAAGTAACAGAGAAAGGAAGGAAGGAAGGAAGGAAGGAAGGAAGGAAGGAAGTAAGGAAGGAAGTAAGGAAGGAAGGAAGGAAGGAAGGAAGGAAGGAAGGAAGGAAGGAAGGAAGGAAGGAAGGAGAGAGATTGATAAGGCAAAGAAACACAATAATTTTACATAAATAATTAGGAAATAAATACATAATCACAGACTGTGCTTGCATGACATCACCTACATGTCTAAGTAAACAACAGTTAATTATAGCTTCTTTAAATGGATCATCAGTTAAACAAAGAGCTTATAGACAAGAAACTAATTTTCTATGTATATTAGCAGAAAACATTTTTTCAATTCATGGCATTCTCTGGATAACAATAATAACAAAACTAAGAGCTGTCATTTTTAGAAGAATCTGGAGTTTTGCTTTGTTGCTTAGAACTCACTCTATCATTTAAATACAGTCTTCTTTTCAATTGTCCCACAGAAAGAGATTAATTTGTTCTAACAAAGAGGCAGGTTAAGTCCAAACTGTTTACTTTGTAAATACCATTTACCTTAAACTAAGGGGTAAAAAAGTAGCTTTTTAAGGTGAATTTTCCATTTCATTACTTTTACAATACTTAAAATGTTTTTCATTGACAAGGGATTGATCTGAAGATACAAGAAATGCAAGTGTCATTTTTAAAATAAAAGAGACTTTTACAGGTATTGTAAGTAAATATTAGGATTTTGTTCTTCTATCTCATCTATATATATTTAAAATCTTCTTATAAAATAAGATTTAATCAATGTCATGAGCTCAGGGACACAGCAAGGAGATCTTAGAGAGGGTTTTCTGCATTCTTAATTGACATCCTTAATTCTTTGAGGGGTTGGGAGACAGGCAGGATTTAAAGAAATTAAGCTTTCTTATTGTAAATTTGGGGGGTAGAGGGAAGGGAGAGGTATTGATCCCTATAATCAAGAATTTGGAACTGGGTGCAGAAAAGCATCCAGAGAAAATCTATTTCCAAGGCAGGGAGAGAGAGAGAGAAGGAAGTGGGGTTGGGGGTGGCAAGAGAAGCAGAGCATGAGGGAGACAGGATCAGAGACACAGGGTGTGTAAGAGCGAAAGGGAGTGAGAAATAGAGTGAGAGGGGCAGCATGAAAGAGAGAAAAGGGGGGAAGAAAGAGGGAGAGGGGAGAGAGAAAAGAAAGAATGAGTGTGGATAGAGAGAAAGCATGTGTGAGAAAGAGAGAACAAGAGACAACTAATTTTCGCTTTATCTTAGTATTACATCTAATGAAAAGTAAACATAACTTCTGAAGAAAAATAAACTTTGTTTTCCTGCTACAACTTTTCCTATTTTTCTAAACTGGATTTCATCTTCATCTTTAAAAGCTCTCTCAAAACCAAAACTTCTCCCCTTTTTGCCACCACTGCCAACCAGCTGTAATCACAACCCTTATACCGACTGCAAGGTCCTGTCAAGGGAACTGGTCTGCCCAGTCAGAGGCTAGTAGATTTGGACTTGGGTACTGCAAAGCTGTGATATCACATTACTTCCAAAAATGCATTTCTACCAGCAAGAAGGACAGTGAGTCCATTTGCAACAGACATGGAGCTTAATCTCTCTGCCACACCTTCTACCGTGAAATGATGAGTAGCTATTTGGGTTCTGCTCCTTCAGGCACTGTGATGTAGTAAGCACAAAAGCAATATTTCTGTAGAATAAATGTATCTGAGGGTCATTCAGTATTAAGCTGGGATGAGAAGAATCAGCAGTTTTATCATAATTTGAACTGGCGTACAGAAGCAAGTAACAAGCAAGCAAACAAACAAACAAACAAAAACCCCACAGACAAACTCCCAGCCCACCCCTGACTTGTCACATCCCAAAGATTCAGTCTGCAAGAGGCAGTTCATTATATGCACTGTGTGCACTAAGTAAAATAATATCTTTTAGCCACTGATTAAAATGAAGACAGTGTTTTAAAAGGGTGACGTCAGCTGCAGCACTTCAGCTGGGCTATGGCTGCTCTTTGAAAACATTTGATTTGGCTAATCACAGACGTTTTTCTGGGATGTTAACTACAGACTCCAAGCAGAACAAATTCATTCCTGATGATGTCTTGTAGTACACGATGTGGAATAATATGAATGGAGGCCCGAAAAATTTGATCAACATGTAATTAAAAGCCTCTGCCAGAACAAGTGGGCAACCTTCAGGTGAGCAAGAGAGATGTGAAGGGTTATTAAGCACTTCCTGGTGAGCTGTCACGAGCTGTGAGCAAGTGACCCTAAATTAAATGCCCATTCAATAATTTTCATTAATGTTATTTGTATACTCTTTTCTAAAGGATTTCTCTGATCTTATTTTGCAATACTTACTAGGCTGCAAGCAAAAAGACATGCAAAACACCCTGAAAATTATAAAGGGATCATATTCTGTTTTGATCCATTCCCATGTTAGAACACGTTTAGTAAAGAATGAAAATGGGACAATTTCTCTACCTATATTCATGATCACCTTCCCTTATCTTTGTAAGCTGGTGTACAGGCTATTCTGGGAAGAAGTCTTCCCAAATACAACTGTACCACTGCTCTCCATGTTGATCCATCACAGTAGCCTCTGAAGTGGATGCAAAAGACACATGCTGCTCAGGCAGTAAAGCTGTTTGCTCGCTGTAGCTTATCAGCTCAGCATTCTTTTAACTTCCTCTTCTCTATGTTACTTGCAGGGAAAAGGAAAAGGGTGTGGTGGTACATTAGGGGCTATGACAGCGTCCTATCACTCGGATCTTGCATCACGCTGACCAGAACAACTTAAAGCACAAAATAAACTCACATGGGGTTAACCTTTCATCTTTTTCTCTATATGTTATTTCAGCCAAATTTCCAGTCAGGAGGAATGTAAATTTTTGAAAAACATTGCTAAGAATCAAGTATTTTCACTCAAGCAATAAGAAGCATGAAGTCATGATGCATTCCTGTGATTCTTACTAGAAAATATGGTTATTTTAAAAACTACATGAATGCCTGTGGTGTATAAACTGATTACACACTCATCTTCCAAGCACGATGTTAGCCTGAGGGTTAATAGCAATGTTTAGTCCTGCATCCAGGCACTTTTCAGAAGATATTAACCCTCTGAGGTTATCAGTGCCAAGCCCTGTTCCTGTAAATGCATCCATGTCCAATGTAATTCACACTGTGCATAGAGGGATCAAGGATTTTGCTAGGATTTGCCTATGTCTTTGCATGCAGCTACCTCTACTATAAGTTTAGTTATAGCTCTGTCTTATATTTGGCTGATATAAGAAAAAAAAAATCAGGTGTTGGGTTTTCCACAGTGATTCCCACACGGTTTCCTGCAGAAAGAGTGACCACAGATCACAGGATTACTTCTCTTGTAAGAGTTCAGTGACTGACAGGTCTCTCAAGGCCACTTCAGCTCAGTTCAACTGAGCTCAAAGACTACTTTAATATTGTTGAGAAGCTGTTCCATGGGTCAGGGAACACAGAGATGGACAAATTCAGCTTTGCAGTTTGTCTCTTTTATCAAGCAAACCAAAGACACCAGAGATGTAACTGTTCCATTAAATTATATATATTTGAAAGTTATTGTCTTCTGAAAATTTGCATAAACATTCCATGCATAGTTTATAGAAAAAACTGTCAAAACACATTTAAGGAAAAATATGAAGGTATGAAATAGAGGAATAGTTTTGGGGAAAAAAGTATATGCAGGTCAATTATAATCACATTGACTTAATGATATAAGATAATGAGTTAGAAAAATGACGATATGAATGTTATCTGCTTTTCAAGGACAAAGCTTGTGGAACTACAAACACAAAATATCATTTTAGATGAGAGACTCATTAAGTAGCTTTTTCTTTTTTTTTTTTTTTTTTAAGATCTTCAGAATAAAAGGACAAGTTACAATTTCCTCAATGATAAATGTTAAAAATATAAGTAACACATAAGGAGTATATTCTTGCCTTTTGCTTATGGGTTTGCATTGTTTCTTGAAAAACAATCAAACAGGTACACCTTTCTCCCCCATTTTCCCTTATTTACTCATGTATAAAGTGAGGTTTTACAATCATATTTTTAATAAGACACACAGACACACCCCACACATCCCCTCTTTTTGGTATTCAGTTGAGTACTGAGTACTGGTTTGTAATTTTGTTCGTTAAATACTCAAACAAATAAGAAGCATGCTGGAGAAGCTGATATTTTACGGTTCTTTAAAACCAAGCTTTATTTTAAGTAGCACTTCAGTAAGGAGCTCCCTTTCCAGTGGATTTGAAACATTTAAATACATTAGTCAATTTTTTACATAGCTTGTGCTAAAAGTCAGTTCCATCCTAAAATCTGAAAAAAAGCATGTACATTAAAAAGTACATAGGTTTTACCTAAAATATGCATAAACGGCCAGAATGTATGTTTACAATCCTGAAGTAGGGTAGGTGTACTGCCCCAGGAATGAACTACTACAACAGGAATTCTTGCTATGATTGGTATAGTTTTCTGGGGAAAATAAACGTGACCATTCACTGTTCTAGGCAAGTATACACGTGAAGTGATTATGCTTGAAAGAAAAGAACTAAAAAAAGAAAATATAGAGCCCTAGGGATTAATGTAAAAATGACTACAACTTTTCACCTGAATGAAGATACACAGGTTTTATATTATGGACACATCTCATTCCCAGCAAGTGATGAACAACTTTGCTGTTTTTCTTTGCTAACTGTTTAACTCTGATAACTAGAAGAGATATTTTGTTTTAAAAGCATGAGGTACCCCAAAAAAGAAGACTGAATCATACATTTGGAGAATGCCAAAAAGCTTACACTAATTTCTTACTTCACACAATTAAGAGAGAGATAAGCCTGACATAATTTCTTATTTCACATATATTTGCCAGCTAAATGGATGTCTCAATATGTTGCTCTTTCACTGAACAAATCTTTTGTGTAGTCTTACATTATTTTGAATATAAGGAGTCTGAAAATTGAAAATCATCTTTGACCAGCTAATCCTTGCCTAATATCTGGGAAAGTCAAAAGATGAATATTTTATTGACTTCTGAGCATTAAATATTACCTTTCAAGAGTTGTTCTGTCATTTTTGAGGCCACATGATAAATTTCATAGTGATACTTTGATAACTCGAGCTGAGACAACTTGTAGAGCTTCTGCTGTCCCAGGTTGCCAGAGCTCTTCTTCCTCGGATACAGTCACCTGCACCTTCTCTGATTTACCTCTGTTGCTGAAACATTACCAGGTATGTACATATGGAACTCCATCACAGACCAGGTCAGACACCCATCCAATCAGTGTCCTGTTAGGCAATGCAGGTTACTCCATAGTTTCAAAGCAGTAAATGTTTTAATGCTTTAAAACATTAGTCCCTAACTTCCAGTAACTTCTGCACAATAAGAATGCTCAAATAATAACTTGTGCTCTTTAGTAAATCTAGCTTACACCCATGTAAGCTCACAAGGACAGACCATTGCTTAAGGACTTTGGGCAATTGCTTTAAAAGAAAGGGCAAGAACTTGGCCACTAAAAAATAACAGAATTTCTTCTTCATATGGCAGACATGGTTGAGAAAAATAACCAACAACAAACCCACTTTGTACTGTTATGTATACATATGCAATTTAAGAACAAATTGAATAAATGTGCTTCCTGAGCACTCTATAATGATGCTCAAGCTTTTTTTTTGTCTGGAGGAACAGCTTTAAAAACTAGTATGTGGTCCTAGCAGTTGTGACATCCCTAATTAAATAGCACTACATCTGGTCATTTGTGGTTCCATTTTCTCTCTTTTACCCCTTTATCTTCAGCTTGCCTTTTAGCTTCAATAGTCATCCTGAAGTGGTTGTTCAATCAAAAATTGTGTATTTCATGATTAGAAGTGTTTTACAAAGTCAAGAGCATTTATTCTGTGCTCTCTTAACCAAAGATTAATGCAACATGAGAAATGTTGTATTACATGTAAAAAATAATCATCAACATCATAACATCTTTGGTCCAGAAATTTTTCCTAATACAGATTTATTAGAAATTTGCCACTAAATTAAAGTGCTATACTTTCTTCCCCCACCCACCCCACATTGATTTCAACAAATACACCTTTGAAAGGCATTCAGATGACATGTTTTCCCAATCCTAAAATGAAATTTCTGGGAAAAAAGGAGGAAGATAAACCACTCCACAAATGTTACGTCAGCAGTACTTTAGAAGTGGGATTTCATAGGCTGCTCTTAAGCTCATGGCCACGCTCACTACCAGTCCTGTGTGTAACCATGTTGCCCTGTAAATCCCTATTGCCATCGCTAGTAGCACGTCATATGTTTTGTACTGAGACTGCAAGGCCTCAGGACTGAGTCTTGTCACAGGCTTGCTCTGACAGAGTTTTCTTGACCAGCTTGCAGCTTTATTTTGCCTGGTTTAGCTGTGACAGCAATTCCTCTAACTGACCAGCTGTCTTATGGCTAATTTGTTCTGACTGTTATTTTTCTTCGTATGGCACAGCAACATTTTTTGTATTGATAGTAACAGTCATCCTCCGTAGCATGAGGTACTACTCTGACACATCATGTAGAGAAGCATAGGTCTGGTGTAACAGCAGAAGCTTTGCAAAGTGGAGGCACAGGATGTGGAGTAGGACAGTGGGTTGAGAGATGAGGCACAGGCTTGGCCCTGGAGATCCCACAGCAATAAATAACTCACTAGTAGTCAGTTAAAAAATGCAGACCTGTAGCTGGCAATAAAATCTGATTTTAAGTAACAAATAATTGGTGTCCAACATACACAAATATCTAAAGTACATATATAGTAAATTTGGGTGTGACAAGGGGCTGCAGACTAATGAAGAAAAAGCAAGATGTAAAGATATGTTAGCAAACATAAAAATGACCCNACTAACTTATATATTGTGCCATCACATTTCTCAGCTGGATGAAAATTCAGGCAATTCAGCCACCAGTAAAAGTGTTCCCAGGAGACTAGAAATGTAAGAACAAGGAAATGGAAACTACATGGGTAAATGAAGGCAAAAAAATTTTTGTGAGAAGCCCCAACCATTGCCAAGACTTAATTATTCCACAAAATTTCCTGGTTCCATATATACTGTGTTATTCTTTTTTTATACTGTCTATCAAGAAACATTTGAGTTAATGCTAAAAGGGACCTTCTTAGAGCTGGTAAATCAAAATTATGTTTATTGTATGTTCTAGTTAAGAGCACTGATATTGGCTTGCTTACTCCTCACACTCATGATCTGATCACGAGATTACTCTGAGCACTGAAATACGCAATTTTTTTTTCTGTGGGAGTAAAAGACAGACAAGCAGAATGGAGAGCTGATCAATCAGTCAGCACAATGTAATTCAGTGCTTTTTGTACAGCATTGGCAAGTGGCCTGGTTGATTAATGGGAGATTTAACATGTTGGCACCTAAAGCAGATTAATGTGGACTGAGATATGCTTTAATGATTATTGCTTGGAAATGCTCTTTCCTTTTGAAGTATGTTCAAATCTCTAGCCCACTGATTCAGTTCTTTTTTTTTTTCCTCCTTTTTTTTGCAATGCTTATAGCCAAAAATGCCATTGCCATCCGGCAAAAGATTTTTGTCATAGAATCTATCAGTCTCAGTATTTCATAATAACCAGGATCTGTTAAAAAAGTACCTAGAGAAAGAAGATTGATTTTATGTCACGTTTATTTCTTGTCTGCTACAGACATCCAAACTGTCCTCAAGAAAAATTCACTGAACTCCTTCCCATCTCAAAGCTTTTGGCAGTACTGCAGTAAAACAGCTTCAGCATCGTCTGTTGTACTTCAAGTCTGTGTATGAAACTTTGTGCCATAGGCAGTGAACTGTTTCACAGAGCATACAAGACTAGAAGTGGTTTTGGTTACCAGTTTCCTGAATTATTTCTATACAATAATGTTTCATTATTTACAAATCATGTNGCAAACATAAAAATGACCCCAAGTGAACCCTAGAGTGAGAAAGAAACAATCGACATCAACAGCACATTCCTCCTGGCAGAGGACACTGGATGTTGACAACTCCCCATAATTCACCAGGAACCATGAGAATGACCACACTGACATTAGGACCAAAAAGAGTAGATGAAGGATGAGCATAGCACCAGAAAAAATCCTGAAACTAAGTGTGTGTATTACAATTTAAATTGTATTATTACTAAGATTTTTTTCCCCTATATTCTTNTCAGCACAATGTAATTCAGTGCTTTTTGTACAGCATTGGCAAGTGGCCTGGTTGATTAATGGGAGATTTAACATGTTGGCACCTAAAGCAGATTAATGTGGACTGAGATATGCTTTAATGATTATTGCTTGGAAATGCTCTTTCCTTTTGAAGTATGTTCAAATCTCTAGCCCACTGATTCAGTTCTTTTTTTTTTTCCTCCTTTTTTTGCAATGCTTATAGCCAAAAATGCCATTGCCATCAGGCAAAAGATTTTTGTCATAGAATCTATCAGTCTCAGTATTTCATAATAACCAGGATCTGTTAAAAAAGTACCTAGAGAAAGAAGATTGATTTTCTGTCACGTTTATTTCTTGTCTGCTACAGACATCCAAACTGTCCTCAAGAAAAATTCACTGAACTCCTTCCCATCTCAAAGCTTTTGGCAGTACTGCAGTAAAACAGCTTCAGCATCGTCTGTTGTACTTCAAGTCTGTGTATGAAACTTTGTGCCATAGGCAGTGAACTGTTTCACAGAGCATACAAGACTAGAAGTGGTTTTGGTTACCAGTTTCCTGAATTATTTCTATACAATAATGTTTCATTATTTACAAATCATGTTCTAGAAAAGACCACAAGAAAGGTAGAAGGCACCACTGCTTACCTAAGCCTTTTGCGAGAACTTTACAGAGGCAAAGACAACAGTGCTCAAATTTAAAGGAATTTTTTTTTCGTAAACTTCAATTTTGCTTACACCCTTGTCCAGAATCATGGGAAAATGAACTAAACTGGTGTTGAACAAGCTAATTTTCCCCTCCCAATAATCATACATCAGTTGGCTTAATACAAGACAAAAAACAACTCAGGGTAGGTAAAGGGCCTAACAGGCATTTCCAGATAACACACAGTTCCATGATTTCCTCTAGAGTCCTTTTCCTTGGTGAGATGGCTGCTAGCTGCCTTGGCTGCACACTTTTACCCTCCTGCAGGAACACCTTCTCATCACCGGGGAACTGTCAAGCAATGCTGACTGAACTGCTGTTACTCTTGGGGAGAGTCTGCAGTTGCTCCCACAAAGGTCCTGCCTGTGCCGGCAAGGGTGGGTGCAGTGCTGAAGGCTTACCTGGTTCTTTTGTAAAAAGGAAGCTCCCAAAGTTCATTCCAACTTCATAGCTCCTTTTTCCCTGGACTAAAGCTACCTAAGGCTTAGGTCCCTTAATCAGCCCACATGTTCATATATTGCCCCAACCAGAAACCTTTTACCTCCTTAAAATAAGGAAGTTTTGGACTCATTTCTGTAAAACTAAAAGTAGAAAAAAGTAAAAGCAAAAGCCTTGTTTCAGGTCTTTAGAGCCTGAGTTAGTTCTTCTTTTCTCTCAACTATATTCAGGAGGGTACTTCCTCCAGAAGGGTCTTGCTCTTCCCAGTTACCACATTTATCAACCCCTAGTGTATGTCAGACTACTTAACCACCCTCCATGCTAAAATGGTATCACTTCTTTCCTGCTGTAATTTGTCTGGCTTCAGTTCTGGCCACAGATTCCTTTCAAAAATTTCTTTCCATCTTTAGCTCCTAGCACTATCACTGTATATCTGTATATACAAGATGTTATCTCCTCTTGATTATTTCCACATCCTGCTGGGGTTTCATGCTGGTAGTAGAAAATGCAAATACTCCTTTGCTTTTTCACTGTTTAACACACACAACATCAGAAAATAATTTAGCTACCAGCTGCCTCTAACTCCTAATTCCTGGCTTGCTATAGGAAAGCTTTTAAGGAAAGAGGAGAGCCTGATAACAATCAGCAGTAACACAGAGGTGCCCACTCAGTTTTAGTCCTAGCTAAAAGGTAGGTTTTTGTAAAAAAAAAAAAAANACAAAAAAGTGGGTTTTTTTAAAAAAAAAAAAAAAAAAAAAAAAAAAAAAGGAAAAGAAAAAGAAAGAAATGACTGACAATGTGGTAACATGTGTAATATATAAATAAAATCACTGTTGTGCTTTGTCAGTGCTAGCTACTGCACAGAAAAAAGTGGTTTTCTTGCTCTTTCATTTCAATAGATCCATGTAACACTGAGTTGTAGCTAGTCTAAGTGTTCAAGGACCAGTAAACTGCAGGCAAAACCAGGAATGCTTATAAAGCTTCTGCAAGTGATGAATCTCATTTAAACAGCTTAAGATTCAAACAGCCTGAGTATCTTAAATAATGTGAATGGTTTTATTATGCTGCTACTCTGAAACATACTCACCCAGATGGTATTTGCTAGAAGCACTTTAAAAAGCCACTCCCCTGTCACTCCCCCTTCAAAATTCCCTCAGATCAAAACCAACCACCAGCAGCTGCAGCCCTGTCCCTTGCCTCACAGCTGTGAGGAGGCTCATGCAGCCTGTTTGTTTACAGTCCTCATAATTTGTCCATTACCTCATTATTACTGATTGCTCTTCTGGACTAAGTTTCCTTTCATGTACCTATTTCTGCCAGTCTTTATTCCAGAATGCCTTTCCTAAGGCAACAAAATCTCTATTCTTCAGTAAAACCAAGTTATGCAAATATTAGCTATTCATGACATGTGTCTAACATCACTGCTCAGTCACCTTGTTCTTGCTGCATCTGCTTCCCATCCACACTCTAGACTGGCTGCAACAAAGCGGCCACAACAGCGAATGCTGTCTCTGGATGATAAATTTCTGCTGGAAGGAAATATTTAAATTTATCTTGCATACCACCAGAGAGAAGCTGTAAATATACCTTTGGCCCAAATTAAATTTGAAAACAAAATTTGTTTTTCAAATATCCACACTAAATTTTTTGGGGGGTTATGGGTGAAATGATACGCTGAAAACTACTTCGATAAGTACTGAGGAAAACCTGGTTTCACCAAACACAATGCATTTTTCAAACAGCTAAAATCTAAACCACTTCTCTGCATATATTTTATATGTTGTACTGTAGTATAAGCCAAGACAGTGACTCAGGTGACCCTGTGGCCTTCATCTAAGTCAAGCAACAAAAGTGTAAGTGTCTTCCATATTACTTGAGTGTAAGAAATTGTGGGACAGCAATCCTGCCCACAGCATTATCAGAAAACAAGCTGGTCTCATGCCTAGGCTGATAGTCCGAAGTAATCACACTTACCCAATGAGTTTTTTGCTCTGCTGTCTATAAAATACACGACTATTTTCTATCTGGCCTCCCTTTCACTTTAGATTGTGTCTCCATCATAAAAGAAGGAAAAGAAAAGCATTCAGGAGAGTTCTTCGCCTGCTGCATCATCAGCCACTTCAACAGTGAGATCAGCCATAAGCAAGGGAAAAACCCATAGATCTGATATATACCTTATTAATGAGCTCAGTCTGAAATCTCATGTATTATGGCCCTTTCTTGATTTACAATGCATTCTGCATTCAAAAGTAGCAGTTTTTACTTTTTGCAAACTAGAAGTTTGCTTAAAAATGTTATTGATTAGCCTTATTGCTTCAAATGCATTTAACTAATTTGGATGGTCAGCAATATTTCTATACTTCATAAAGTAAGTAAATGTATATCTGCATGTTTTATCTATTCTACTCTATAAAATATTTGTTATTTTGTCAAGGCAACTCAAGAAGAATTGGCTTAAATTAGAACCTCTATGCTTCTCTTCAACAGCTAAGCAGAACAGTGCTGCTGAAAACAGAGATTTTTTCAGAGCCACAGTCCTGCCATAGTGTGTTCTGCCAGAGGGTACTGTCACCTCCTATGAAGTCCAAAGACTGATATAAATAACAACTGAGTAATTTTCCATAGATCTTCTACTATTTCTTTTATACTGCCTGCATGCTTAACCTTCCTTTCCATGATTTTGACCTGCAAGTAGGAAATTGTGTTGGGAGGTTTAGATTGGATATTAGGAAAAATTCCTTCACTGAAAGGGTTATCAGACACTGAACAGGGAAACAGGGAAGTGGTTGAGTCACCATCTCTGGAGGTATTTAAAAGATGTGTAGATGTGGTACTTAGGGTCATGGTTTAGTGGTGGACTTGGCAGTGTTATGTTCATAGTTGGATTCAATGATCTTAAAGGTCTTTTCCAACTTAAATCATTCTGTGATTCTATGATTCTAATGGTGCATTGCTCACGGTTACTGATTTCTTGCCCCAGATTACACAATTTCACATTACTACGCTCTCCTTCCCAGCAAGGTGGAGCTGAGGACCTGGATGGGTGACCTGGTGAGGATGGAGTGATTGCCCTGTGACAAAAGGTTAGCTGCATGCAGGTGTTTTCCCAGTTTACAAGGTTTCTGTTAATTTTCCTCTTAATGTGGTGTTATATATAGGATATAGACCTTATATGTTCTGTTACAATTATCAAAGAAGAAAGCAAACAAGAACACTCTGAGGAAGAAAACACCTTCATTAAAACAGTACAATGTTTTCTTAGCAAAAAAACCCAAAACAAACACAATGAAGTCCGAGCACCATCCTGAAACTTTCCATTATAAATTTTAATTAACTAGGAGTATTGCTATAGCAGATTATATCCTGTGCTTAGTGAACAAGACCTCATTTAGATGTGTACTATATAAAAACAGAAAGACGTTCATCTTAACTCAGCTACTTGTTTTCTGTCTTTCTGTTCATTTTTATTATGGCAGCAACTGAACTGAAACAGAAATTTATCAACACTTTGCTGTATACTAGTTAAAAAAAAGTCAAGCAATTCCTAAGAAATATACTTTATGCTAACTACTTCTATGCTAAATCATTACAGACACATATTCTAATGCTATGTGTTATTCAAATAAACCCACAAATAAACAGAATACAGAGATGAAAAATTTTTCCTACTTTTAGAGAACCACAAAGTTCTCTTTTTCTTGTAACTGATTTCAACAGCAAATTGGAGAAAATCCGAATCATCATCTTTTTTCAGCATAAGTGTTTGCCTGCAAGCCAGCTTCCAAACATATTGTTCTCTTTAGCTCTAAAAATAAAGATCAAAACAAAGCCATATGTTATTAATAGTTTTTCCATTAATTGACACCCTTTCCAAAATATGAAAACAACCAATACACAAGTGTGTCTAGAGTCACTTGCTTCGACAGAGTCACCTAAAGATCTGCTCAAGCCAGAAGCCATGTTAAGGTTATACAATTACAATCTGGTCTAGTGAATCACAAGAATCTAGGAACAAAGTTCACCTGGGCTGCATGGTAACTCTCATATAGTTCTTGAAAAGCAAGTTACTTTCCTTATCAGGAATTCCTCATCATATTTCCAAACTTCGTCATATGCTCCAGATAAGAAGCTACTAAAAATGAAAGGGAGAGAATATGGGACTGGATTTCTACTCGCCTGCCTTTGTTTCACAACTGATACCCCCAATGAGGGTGTTTCAAACACTAGCAGTAGTAGTAGAGACTGGGAACTAACACGTACTTTTACTGAGAAAATAAATACCTGAATTCCGTTCCGTATTTTTCCATCCTATCCACAGTCACATAGCTCTGTCTTTACCTACAGCTCACTTCACCCTGTTTTACTAAGGAATAGGCTTATATGATGTCATTGCTTGTCTGTCAGTTGATCCTAACAGCCAATGAGTCCAGCACAGGCCCATGAAGAAGATTAAGGGACCAAAGTATCTTTCTTGTGAGGAAAGGCTGGAAGAGCTGGGACTGTTCAGCCTGGAGAAGGCTCAAGGAGGTCTCTTCAATGTCTATAAATACCTGATGGTTGAGAATGAAGAGGGAGCCAGACTATTCTCAGTCCTGACAGGACAAGAGGCAGTGAGCACAAATTAAAAACAGGAAATTCCATATGAACGCCAGAAAATGCTCCTGTGAGTGTGGTCAAATACAGGACCAGGTTGCTCAGAGAGGTTATGGAGTCTTCTTCATTGGAGGCTTTCAAAACCCAGCTTGAACAGCAGGATTTGGACTGGATGATCTCAAGAGGCCCCTTCCAAGATAAGCAATTCTGTGATTGTGTACTAATCCCTTGATCAAATTCAGCCACATTTGCTAGAAGAGTAGCTGTTTTAGACATTTTAAATTCCTAAAGCTTTTTGGAAATCAGTAAATTACAAGGAGAGAGAGAGTGAACACCACTTTTGCTGCTGCAGGAAAGACAAGTATCACCCTGCACTCCCTCAGCAGCAACAGCCAACTCCCTAAATGGGGAGGTACAGATTTATCAGCATGAGCATATTAGCTCTTGCATAACTGCAAGGTGGCATCATAGGCACCTTTACTTGCCTGGCTTATGAGTTTCTCCTGCTTTTGTAAAATAGGTCCTCTGTCCCATGCTACAATAGTGGAGGGATGTGGGATTATTGGACGAGGAAGCAGCTCAGTGAGAAGACTCTGGAAGACACTGGAAGTGGAAATGTGGAAGGTGGAAAAGCAGCTGGCATGGAAGGAGCTTAGGTTACTTCAGGACATAACTTTGCATAAAATCAGGCTTTACACATTGTACTACTCATAGAATGACTTGTTTGATGAACTGAGTTAGAACTATTACAGCACTGAATGCTGTTTGTGTATCACACAGCACTCTTCCATGTACTGTAGAACGAGAGCAGAGAGCATTACCATGATGCCCTGCCCAGGCTACTCCATCCTTCTTCTAAAAGAAGCAATTCATCCACATGGAGTACCATACTACAATAGCTATTCTTCTTCCAGGCTGATGCATTGCTACATAACAATGCCTCAGGTTTCGAATAGCCTTTCTTCACACACAGATTTAGTAGTCAACTTGGACATGCCAATGATTCAGCAGGAGTAAGAACAAAGAGCTTGGAGAGCAAATGGACAACCCCGGAGAGGAAAGGGTGAATGTCATTCAGTTGGGGGTCAGGAGAGAGACATTTGAAAGCACCTGCTCCTATACTGGTTTGTTTTTTTTTTTCTTGCTATCTTCATAATGTCATTAACCTTCACTTTGATTCTTGCTTTCCTGCACCCAGAGGATTATGTAGGAAAACAATGTGGGAACTGGATGCTCAGACAGTTCTTGAACTTACTGGACCTGAAGCTGTTTTTTGTTAGTGCAACAAAGCAATGGGTGGAGACAAGGATTTGAATGCTCCAGAACAGCTGCTGAGGTGAGTCCGAGAAATGTGATAGCAAAACCAGGCAGATTAGTTGGATTTAGTAGCAGCTGTCCATTTCTGAAAGCAACAGAAGGTAGTGAGAATAATATTCGTGAGGTAATAAGGAAGCAAAAGAAGTCTTAGAAACACTACCTGGACAATACAGCTAGCTCACCAAGAAGTTTTTTCTTGTTAAGGTACTATTTGAAAAAAGGTGTGCACCAGTAAACACTGAGCTTGCACCTGACTACCTGCTACCATCCAGGGAAATATCTTGTTCCAGCCCTTCTGTATTAGTAAAACACTTTGTGAACATGATTTCCCTTTGTCAGGATTTCAGAAATTGACTGATTACTGAATAACTTGATGCAGGAAGGTCAACTACAAAAAGCATACATCTCCTTAAAGCATTTGTTAGAGATATACATTAACATTAAGGATGATGGTGCCTATTTGGAAGGATAGGACAGTCAGGGCCTTGGCTGTCTCTCCATGCCCATTCTGATGCCAGAACTAATTACTTTCCTAGCTTTACACCTTTTACAAGCTTAACTCCTGGATAGCATCCCAGTGTGTTAACAGGCTTTCTTTTGGCAGGGGGATTTCCAGGAATGCCTTTGAGTGTTCACTAGAAGGGGACTATGTTTAAAGGCAGGAGTTGAACTTTACTTCAGTAGACTCATAATTCTTCTCTCTATGTTATTCACACGTTCACATAATAGTAACACTCAGAGCTGCTAAACCACAGTAAACAGAAAAAACAAATCCATTAATAGTGACCTACAAAATGGTCTAGTTCTGAGGACAACAGAACTAGACAACAAAAGGGACAACAGTCCCATTTAAGCTATTCTGGAAGAACAGGAAGGATTGTTTTATGAACCACAAAAATGTGAGGTCATCCACAGATACACAATAAAAAATGCTATTGCTTAGGCAAAATAAACTATTTTGATATTTATTTTTCTCTGGAGCAAATAAAGAGATAAGAGAATGAAATTTTTTTACATTATATTTGGAGATGTCCATATGTATAGTTTTGGCATTTGGAGCAGAGTAGTTTGTCATTCCTGACTGGAAATGTTTTGTTTTGCAATGTTTGCCTCAGCTTTATAGGAATTGTATTTTTGGGCAGGTGTCTGCATTTTCCACTCTGGGATAGAAATTCAGTCTTTACACTGCCTCTCAGAATGAAAAAGAGTCATGAGATGCGCCCTGGCTTTTCAACAGATGACGCTCCTTACTACACCACAAAAGATGCTAGTCTCTTGTGGAGGAGAAAAGGGACAAAACTGCCCTTCTAACTCTAGACAGTAGCTTGAATAGCAACAGTGAAGACTGTATTTCTTCTCTGAGTCTTTGATGTACAGGTAATAACTGACATGTGTCTATAGACATGTTTTTCTTTGCTCTTTCAAAAGACTAAATACCATTTTATTTTAAACACACTCTGCACTAAATAGAATCAACTCCACTATTTCCACTCAAATTATGGCAATGTAAAATGAGTGGAAAAGGTGAGAATATCCAGAGTATATATACAGACTAGAGTATGTATACAACAGTTTTTTGTGAGGAGACTAAGAGGCTGACTTGTAATCAACAGACACCTTTTAAGGAGAGATGTTTCCTGTTTGCTCTAAAACAATCAAAGAACACTGAGACTCAAGCAATGATGTCCCATTTAGAGCAGACCCTTCTCGTTCCATCTTTGTAATTTTATATTTCTCATTGCACTTCCCTTGGAATACACTTTAGTCTCCAGAAGAGAAGTATTCTTTTTCTTTGAGACCACAGCCTCTCTACTGTGCTGACTAGCTACCTGCAGTTGGCTACCTCTGTTACCACCCGAGTGCCGTAAAGGGATAACTAAATTGGAAGTGGAAATTATACTTCCTTTGGCAATACTCCTTTAAGAAGCAGTCTTTCATATTGTTAAGCAGGTTTCTTAAGGCTTAGAAGCAGCACTTGAATCACATCAAATATCTTTAACGTTTTGCAAAAAGGAAATGGTGAAAACATCTCCTTGATTTATAGATGTATTTATTTTGGGACATAAAAGGCAAACAGAAGATAAGAACGCATAAACTGAATATAGATAGATGGGGCTCAGAAGGCCATTGCTAAAGGCTGCAGGAGAAAGCGCAGCTGAATATTGCCAGTGTAAGCAGGACTGTATTACAGCTCAAGACTTTTTCATGGACAGTTATTGATTATGAATTATATGCTTACATTTTTGCTGCAGTTAAGTAATCAAAACACAGCACTTTCCCAATAAAAGTGGATAGACATTTAAAATAATCAATTTAATATTACAGAGCTATAAGCAGGATTCACCAAAACATGGCCTTTTGCGCCTGTGCCATGAAAAATAACACAGCTCAGCAAAATATTGACTGTCATAGCATTTTCAAATACATACAAGCTCCAACAGCGTGTGAAGGCTGAATCTGCAATCATAGAATTAAAATATCAAATTCAATATGGAAACGGTTGGGGTTTTTTTCTAGTTTCTATAGCCAGGGTGGAGTTGTGTATTTGCTTTTGCAACATGGCTGGTAAAAGTTTAGCAATCTGTTAGTGATTGAAACATGATACTGATTGATTTAATAGGCTTTAAATCATAGTGTATGTTTTTTGGAGTATTGTGTATGGTTTCTACAAGCTATTTTTTCATTTTCTTTTAAATTCTAAAGCATATACAGAGATTAATTCTGGCCCTTAATTGGGTAAGTTTTGCTCTCATGTGAACCACTTCAAACATTTTATAATAGAGTGTATTAATGGGAGATTATGAGTGGCCACTCCCTCCAGCTGCTTCGGGCCAGGACCTCTGCTGCTTGGCTGAAGGAGTTCAGCCCAGTGCCCAGTGTGCCAGGGTCTCTGTCCAGTCTGAGGGATGTGGCTGCTGCTTTCCCATTTGCAGGCTCAACCAGAAGTGAAGCTGAGCATGTGTCCCTGTGACACACACAGAGGACACTGACATGGCCGGTCACTCGCACTGCCACAGAGGAGGCACTCCGACAGCACCCCCACGGAGGGCAGACAGCCCAGCCCCCTCCTCCTCCTGGGCTGGCAGAGACAGGGGGTCACTAGTGCAGCACACACGGGGGACTCTCCAGGTTCACAAGCTCACACACATTCACGGATCCCCCGAGTACCGACACGGCCCCTCTGCCCGCCCAGCACCCCTGCCCCGATTTCAGGCCCCCTTGCCTGCCCCACGGGTCCCCGACTCACCAACTGGTCCAGCTCGGTGCTCGCTGCAAACACGCAGCACTCACACACTCACCTCACAGCACCTCACATTCGTGGCTCCCCTGGGGCACACCAGCACAGACCCTCTGCCCCCCTGAAATCCCTGCCCGAACCAGGGTCTCCTACTCACCAGCTGGCCCAGCTTGGAGTTCGCTGGTGATTACCCACAAACACCAGGTTTGGGGAGCATACAGACATTCGCAGGATACAGCCCCAGCAGCTGGCACCAGACACATGGGCTGTGGTCTGTGGTTCTGCTCCAGCCCCCGGTGCTGAGTCCCTCACTCACCTCACTCATGCCAGTGACCCCCAAAAGCTGGTTTTGGGAATACACACCTCCCCATGGCTGGAGGTTAAGGACCCCCACTTGCTCCAGCTGCTGGCACTGAATCATAAAATCATAGAACCATTTAGGTTGGAAAAGACCTTTAAGATCATGAAGTCCAACCATAAACCTAACACTGCCAAGTCCACCACTAAACCACGTTCCAAAGTGCCACATCTACACGTATTTTAAATACCTCCAGGGATGGTGACTTAACCACTTCCCCGGGCAGCCTGTTCCAATGCCTGGAACCCCTTCAGTGAAGAAATTTTTCCAAATACCCAATCTAAGCCTCCCCTAGCACAACTTGAGGGCTTTTCCTCTTGTCCTACCACTTGTTACTTGGGAGAAGAGACGGACACCCAACTCACTACAACCTTCTTTCAGGTAGTTGTAGAGAGCGACTGAGACCCCCCGCACTCGCTCCAGCTGCCAGCACCCCAGGCCAGGGTCACCCACATCCCCGGTCTGACTCCAGCAGCTGGCACCCAGTCCTCTCACAATGGTCCCCCAGCAGCTGCCACTGAGTCCTTGCAGCACTTGCATGCACAGGATAGAGAGTGAGATTACGCAGAGAGGTAGTTAAGAAAAGATTTAATGGGGAGTTAGGACAGACTGTGGCTATGAGGCTCAGGGCTCAGCCAGACAAGCGTACTGACCAGTCATGGTTTACACGCAACTGGCCTGTTCTCTGTCTATTCCCCTTCTCTTCCTCCCCTGCACATTGCCTCATCAGTTTGCACAGTCCCACAGAGCCCCCTCCAACATCTGGGACCCTCAGTTCTGCATGCTTATCAGTCACAAAGTCCCATTTGCCTGCAGTTTCTTGATAGCTGTTCAGCAGGTCTGACTGAAGAGGTTGGCTTCTTGTCTTTGTCTCAGTTATGATTTGCCTGTCAGGTTTGTGTCTCCATATACTTTATTGCTTTCCTCTTTTCCTTAGTATCCCATTTGACAAGGTCCTCGACCAGATGATCTCACTGGAATAAACACTCCTACACTCCACATATCCTTACCAGTTAGTGCGACTGATAGTTTTGGTTCTCATCGTTGACTTATCATTTGTCAGTCAGGTTTGTGTCTGTCCGTGTTCTTGTTTATGGCTTCCTCCTTTTCTTAATATCCCCTTTTGTCTTGAAAAAGTTTTTGACCAGACACCTTAAAGAAGCAGACACTCTCCTTCCACATATCCTTATAATCAGCACATAACTGAAAAATATTATCACAAGTGTGTTACAAAGGAATATGGAACAGAATATAGCAGAAAAAAATGAAAAAAACTTCTTTATTTTACAGTTATACGAATAAAAAACAATCCCCATAGCTGTACTTGAAACAGTTTCAAACATGACAATCCTGACAGAATACATATCAATACTTTAAACCACAGAAATTGTATTACATATGCTCAGTAGCAATAGTACTGTGCAGGAGTGAAGCTCTCTCTAAGCGCTCTTTCTTCATTTTATCTACATTTAGAACAATTGTGCTTTTCCCTACACAAAGTAACAGTGCTCTTAAAAATAAATAATGTGCAATTTCAGAGTTATATCCTGAAATATGCTAATCTAGATCCCCATCTAAATCCTGGACGTGTCTCTCCCAGGAAAGTCACTGTAAAGAGTGCTCAGCACTTTGCTAGATCAAACACTAAAAAAAGGTACTGAACCCACACCTGTTTTTCTTCAAATTGCAGTCAATTAGAGAAAAGGTGCTAACCTCAAGCACATGTTGATTATGTTGTTTAACAAAAGAATGGTACAGTCTTTATTACACATCAGATTGTGTAAACCAGCCAAGGTTTGAAAGATTCAGTAGATCTTATATCTGGAGTGTGGCTCAGAACTGCGGGAGAGAGAACTGTCCCAAAGCTGAAAACTTCACAATCAAATATATTTATCTATTATTTTAATGAAATATGAAAGACTCTCTGCCACAGAAACATTAACATGTGTTAATAAACAATTTACAATAAATTTATCTGAATGAAATCAAGTTGTTCAATCTAAAGCTGCCATAAGATTCGGAAAAATATACACTGTCTGCTGTCTTGATGTAGCTCCCAGTTCTTATTTTTAACATATATTTAGGAACCATACCTGGCATTTGATATGACTGATGTGAGGATAAATTTGAGGAACTCTCAACTGATGGGCATTCCTCAGTTGTTCCTCACCAGGGCAGATATCATTACAATATTAAGGATCTTTCTTTTTATCCTATCTATTTTGTATTAGTTGTTGATGATGTTGGATGATAAAAGTGGTAATTATAATAAAGCCTGTTTATTTGATCTGTGCTGTAGTCAGCACAGGACATGTGAATGTATATAAACAACAGAAATTATCCAAGGCAGCTATGTAGGGTTGAGCTGTTGACTGCTGCTCAGCGAAGGACCACAAGGTGAAAATATATTCCACTGTAAAGTCCTCATACAGCAGCTAAGCATTAGGGGCTATCGCCCAGGTCACCTATAAAGAGTCCCACAGTGGAATTAATCTGTTTTTTTCATTCATGACCAGGGGTGCCTCAATAGAAATGTACAAAGAGCTCCAGGGCAATACAGAGCTAGGCGGTATAAGGGCAAGTTAAGAAAGGATTCTGCAATGAGTCCACTGCTACAGCTTCGCAGCAGTGAGAGGGCTAACAACCAAGGCCACGTAACCTAAAAGGAAAAGCTCTAGGCATGTCCCACCTCAGGTCACCCTAGAGTAACCACTAACTGGTGGTCACAAACCACCTCAAAACAGACAATTTGCAGCACAACAAACCACACACCAGGGAGCTCCAGAAGCTTTGGGCTTCACATGGACACAGATCTTATACAGAAGCAATAGAATAAAATTACTCCTAGTGCTTGTGAAAACTTTCATGGTCAAAGACTACAACTGCTACTTACCTCAGAGAATGGTTTGAAACCTACCACTCACTACATTACACTTCAGCTCAGGATAAAGCTCAGGCAGGTGAGACAGGAGACAGGTTAGCAAGTCCTGTGCTTTTGGTGGGGAGACACATCTGGGTGCCAGTTTGAGGGGAGGGTGCTATGAGAAGGGTGTGGATGACAATAAAGAGCAATGAAACCATGGCTCATGGTGCCAGAAGTGTGCAGTTTTGAAGGTGGAAAGCCTGCAGGAGATGAGGTTAAGGCAATGTTTTGAGAAGGTATGGGCAAACACTGTTGTCTTGGAATTAGGTGCTACTGTCATGTCTTGTGCCAAACCAAGATGGAGAAACCTTGCCCTGTATCACCCTGTTCTATCAGATCTAGTGATACAGTAAAAATTTGGACTCTACGGCTTGTGTACTGAAGTTAATTTCACTCACAGAGAATCAAATGTGAAGCTTGCAAAACAGGCTCAGGCCATATTTTTGTTCATCTGCTGACTTCTAAAGACAAACCTTTTCCATCTACCTTCCTATGTACATCTCATTGTTTTCACTTATTCAATTACACAATTTTTTTTTTTTTTACTACCATAGGAATTGGACTGTCTCCATCTACTTTACTTCCAGAGAAATAACCAATTTGTGCACTAAAATCTTTCCTGAGATGAAAAATATCACCTGTTAGTTAACATTTCAGTCTACTTGAATTCCCTTTTTGTTGATAGCCTGACACTAGAGAGAAGAGAAGACCTTCCCAGAAGAAAAGATAAACGCTTCTCCGAGTTTCTGTGAGGCTGGCACCTGTGAATTCTTTATCTCAATAGAAATTCTGTCAACGTATATGAAATATATTTTAAAAGATCAACAGCAGCAAAACCCTAACAGAAAGAACAGGAATATGCCCACCTTTCATAAAGAAAATAACCTTGTCTTAAACTGCAAGTTTACACTGTGTATAAATAACACCCTCTGGCTTATCAATAACAAATTAAACACATTCCAGTCTGTATTGCTATAGTTCCTTGTGATGCCTTGGTTTCAGTGGTGATCATGTAAGGACTAGTTCAAAATTCAACAGATACAACAAATATCATATTTGGAGATGAGGACCTAACATAGAGTTGAAAACATAACAAGAAAATACCCATACATTGTTTCTGCATGCCTCCTCTTTAGCCTAGCCTGACATTAAAATGGTGGAACCATGGTATTCTTTGTTTACCTGTTCCATTAGCGTTAAAACATACCATATGAAGACAGGTTTTGTATCTTAGTATATGCGGTACGACACTCCATTCTGTCCTACCCTCCTGTAATTTCTTGTTCTCTTTTTTGAAAGAAGAGACTGAAAGAATTCTTGATTTTGCTGATAAACAAGACTGATGCTCAGAAAAATCACTGTGAGATAATGCAGCTCTGTTATTTCAGTCAATTACACATCAGAACATCAAGCTGATAGAAAAGAGGTGTATTAGAGAGAAAGATCATCCAAGACCATTAGAAATTTAAGTTTTAAAAGAACTGTTTGATGTCCAGTTCTTTTATTCTCCACTTAATTGGCTAGGTCTTTTTTTTTCCTTAGACATGTTCCAGTGTCACCTGAGTTCCTCTAGACTTTGTGTTTTACTTTCAATCAGGAATAAAAATTGTATATATATGTATTGGAATGTGTGAAATAATACCTTTACTCCTGCAGATTTTTCTGAAGAGTGAAATTCTATAAATAGGCTTTGATTTGAGATGCTTAATTCAAAAATTTAAATAACATAAAGAATATGTTCCCTTCAGCAGCAAAGAAACCTTAGACTAAATCTACACCATTTCTTCAAGGAAAGGGAAAAATGTGTGTAAGAGTAATCTTTGGTACCAAAAATAAGGGCACCTTCTCATATGTCTTCAAATCTGAACACAACAGAAAAAATTTCCTTTAAAAATGGATCAAAATTACCTCTGAGTGGTTCCATGTAGTAGGTATTTACAGCGGTAGGTAAAAAAACAATTGGGATGCTAAGGGTTGTGTGACAGCAGGATATAACACAATAACAATTGATAAAATATTTGATGTTTCCCTCCAACCTCCCACCCTTATGAATTTTTTCCTAAGACAATTCTGTAAGATACATACTTTCAATGATTCATAACATCCTCAAAATTCTTTAAAGGGTCCAATACCCAAAAGCAATAAAACCCAACCAACAGCAATAAGAAAAACAGCAACAAAAAGCTGAGGTTATAATACAAGATCAGAAACAGTCTTCTGACTGAAGGCCTTTACTGATTTGTTTGACATTATGGACTTCACTTTCTCTACTTGATTCCATCATGATATTTTCTGCCAAAGCCTGGTTTATTTGCTGAAGAAAATATTCCATCCACTGGGGATTTCTTCTGTGGCCTGACTACAGTGGCAAGTCAGCAGTCAGCAGGCTATATTTTTCATCTTTAATTCATGATGAATGTGTCACTGGATCCTGTAAACACTACTGAGTATACATTCAAGCTTTGTTCTTAGTGAAAGTGGCACTTACTTGAACCCTTGCAGTCAAGATAGCTTAGTTATATAGCACTTTACAGGTATAATAGCTGGTTATGTACTTCTGATAAAATTGGTTTTTCTGATGGCTTAGTGGGTATTGAAACATATCCTCACTGGGATCCCATTGCCATTCCACAACATCTTTATGATGAAGTGTGTATTCTGTACTTCTTACTGTACTTCACATGTGCTTTATTGCTGTATGCATTTCCCTGTTGTTAGTTTAAGTGCTCCTCTGTTATGTAATACATACAACGTTTTAAACTCTAATGGCATCCTATGAGGACTGGCATTAGAAAAGTACCGATACTTCAGATCATCGTAATAATGATACTTGACTGGTTTTCCATGTAAATCCTTTGGGAATGGCCAAAATCCATACAGATGAATTTCATCACAAAATCTGGTGGCAAGCGTATACATGAGGAGACCAGTGCTGGGTCGTTTAATGTGGACCTTGTTTGTCAGCCAATAGCTGCAAAGAAAGAAAAAGTACATTAAGAAATTCTCATACAACTTCACATGAATAAATCCTTAGACTTATTGTTTCTATCATGCATTCATTTTACACTATAAGAAAGCAAAAGTTTCCTTCCTCTTTCTAAACTGAAATCACAAATGATGACACTGTTTTGGCACACCTTTATTCCACCTAGAAGAACAGAAGTGAGATCTTATTTAACCCAGTGAAGAAGAAAAGCTGGCCACCTAAGCTTCTTAGTTCAGACTTTAACCCTAACAAGAAGTCACGATGCCTGTGAATGCTACAAAGCTGCAGTTAACCTCCTCAGCCAGATCAGGGAACAGTCTCTTGCTATGAACTTTGACCTCTTGCAGTATCCAATTTACCTCATCAAGTCAGCCCTACACTAAATATTTGATTAGCCTAGTGATTACTTCACAGATTGCTTGTCTAAATAGAAAGGAATTGGAAATAATAAACATAATACGTTAAGAATATAACTTTCAGAAGTAAACAGAAGTGAAGCTTTAATTACTTTGCTTGTGAGTAAGGAGCTAAAGATTGCATTTGCTAATAGCAATCTCCAGAAAAGCAAAATGTTACACTAATAATTTTAAAATGTTTTGTTTAGTACTCAGCAGTACACAGATCTGACTGAAGCTATGGAACAGTTTTCCTGAGCCAGTAACATGTCTGGTTGTGGGTTTAGAAGCTGCAGAGAGTTTTCAAAGAGGCAAATAGTGGGTAGGTGCAGAAGGAACACGGGAACTGAACTGGATTGTGGCACATAACTCACATTGGTACCTTCAAAATCTGCCACCAATGTTGTTTTATATCCTGTCTAAAAATAAAACTTCATTAAAATAGTGCCAGCCTATTACTGGTAAAATGCTTCTCCCAAGCCTGATTAAATATAAAGTTTGTTAGCACTTTATAGAAATAAAAAAGGGTATTTAGAAACTTAAACCTGGTCATTTTGCTGGTTCAAATAAACAGCAGCCATGCGCACAGTTGTACAGGCCAAACTGTGGGAACAAGTGGCTGCAAGTAATGGAGGTAAGCAATTTGTTACATAGCATTACCACACAAACATGAATCATTGCACTGTATCACTATATTCTTTGTTAGTTGTAGGCTGTGAATTGTTTCTGCCGTAGCCTAGAGAGGGGGTCAAGGGAGATAAGCCTCATCAGACCGGGGTTAGCCTTGTGCTAAACAGCATTACAATAAGGCTGGAATTCTGATTATACAACCAGATTGCTTTAAAGGCATTTAGCGGTGTAACAGGAGGAACATCCCACCCACCACTATGAGACAGGATAGCAAAAGTATGTCTTTAATCAAAGCTTCAAGTGTCTTAAAAGCATCAGATACTGTGCAACATTAAAAATAATCATCCCATTGAAACTGGCATTTTCAGTTTCATTCTTTGCCAAAACCATAGGGCCTAAAGGCTGATGTTTCTGAATCACGGATACATATGCATGTGAAAGATAATTTTATTTTTTCATTGTATTCAGTTTCTTTTTTTGAAAGCTGAAGGAATTTGCAAGCAGAAAGCAGTTCTAGGCTGAGTCATTGCTTCTCCAAAACCAACAGAGGGAATGACTCAGAATTTTTTTTGGCTGTAAAAAGCAGGATGTTAAAAAGTATAAAAATGTTAAAAATAAGCAAATGCAATGGGGAATGGTTACATGTACAATGACAAATGTATTGCATATAATTTTTTCACTGTTTTCATAAACATGAGTTTTCAGACAGAGGTTTCTGAGATAAGTAGTTTGCCTCCTACTCTGAGAAACTGCAACATTTTAAAACAAGTCAAAGACTCCAATTCTAGAAGATTTTTTTTTCAATGTTTGCTCATAGAAAAGTTACTGAAGAAACAAATTTGACCACTTTTGGCACTTCATATCACAGATACAGCAAAAAAAGATTAAATGTAGAAACTGGTATTTGTCACTTCAAAAGTCGGTGCTCACTCTAATCACATGCAGTCAGCCATCTACATGAGTGTTTCTAGCCAAACAGCAATCAAACCTGATGCATCTGGTACTACACGGCACAACTGCTATCATCCCAGCTGAATCTCACCCTTCCAGAAATAGGATGATCACAGCAGAGAATGAAATTAATAGTAAACAGGTGGATCTAAATATTTGAAAAGGACTCTACATCTTACTTAAGAGTTTCTGTACAGGAGTAAGTATGTCATGAAGGAATAAGATGTAATAAAGAGCCTCTCCCAATTTTAGAACATAAAAGCAAATCTTTTATTCTGCTTGTCGTATTCAGATATCATACAAAAAAGAATTTTAACTGTTTGATTTCTCTTAAAAATGAAAAATATATCCAAACTCTGTACTCAAATATGGTACTTGCTGTACTTACTATCAAAATTTTCAACTTGGGATCAATTCTATTTCAGATGAAAAAAACACTAGCATTGCAATGAGTGAAATGGTTAGAGGCATTCAGTGCTCCAGGCTGAAGCTTCCTGCAGATCATCTGGCTCCCAACCTCTGTTTAAATTGATAAAATTGGTTGTGTGGTCTAAGTAGTCTTTGTGATTTTGGTCCTGAAATATATGTGTCATCTTAGTCAAGTAGCTACTCTAATATGAAAGTTGGTTAAGGCTGATTTTTAGAGATTGATTGAGGTTGTAAATGCTTTAACCAATGAGCATTTTTGCGCCTGCTTTCAGTTTCTGGAGTTTTGTTATAACTTTAG
Source organism: Pelecanoides urinatrix (assembly GCA_013400755.1). Taxonomy (NCBI): domain Eukaryota; kingdom Metazoa; phylum Chordata; class Aves; order Procellariiformes; family Procellariidae; genus Pelecanoides; species Pelecanoides urinatrix. The sequence goes on from VZTQ01000643.1 coordinate 65,744, forward strand.
TTTTAAGCCTAAAGATACCCTTCGTACCTATTTATCTGGGCGGCACTCATTTTCTGTATAACTAAGATTACAATGTGAGGGAAGCAACTTACTGCAGATCCAAAAGAGAATCTCTTTTTTCTCATAACTAATCTCTAGATCTCCCATGACCACTTCCTGATTTTCAGGCTGGATAGAGAAATAAGTTTAATTGATAAAGGAATAGGTGCATCTTGCATGTTAGAAAATTGAGTCTGCTGTTTAAGCATCACTATTAAGCCTGTAAGTGGAAGGCTGCAGCCACACCGTACACCAGTACAGTGCTCCAGTCACTTGTTCTCTTGAGAGCTGTGATAAAACAACTCCTTTACGGGGCCAGACTACTGAATTTATTGAAATGTACCAACTTGTCAACACACTTCATTTCTATTACATCTATGACTTGCAGTTGAGTAGCTTCAGATCTCACTTCAAATTACTTTTAATTACATGGCTGATGGTAACTTAGTAAAGACACTGGCAGTATATAATGACTTTCAGTTTAACACTCAGAAGTTAAAAATAAACCTCCAGTGGTAAGCGAAAAACACAGCACCACTAAACACAAAAATTCCCCATACAAGAATAGAGAGTATGTTGAACTATATAAATGAAAGGAAGGCCAGTTCAGTACTTAATAATTTAGACAGGTTCATGTATTTGATTTTTATAAAATTACACTTAATAATTATTGCAACAGGTAACTAAGAATAGCACAATACACCATAATATTAAAGGACAGCCTGATAGCAGGGGATTGCTAAAACTCTCTTCCATGAAAAGAAGATACGCTCAAGTAGGTACTGATCCCTCTATCTATGCCCTTCTGCTCCTATTTCTTGCTTCTGATATCATCTTGTCTATTTTCACCTCAGCAACTCATCCCAAATCCAAGTATCTTTGCCTCCAAAATCTTTTTACCTGCCTCAGACATATTATGTAGTAAGTCATGGCCATACACGTGTAGACCTTCTCTTTCATCCAGTCCAATATGGATCTTTTTTTTTATAATCCTTTCTTTTTACTGGGCATATACACGTAGTTTTAAAATTTGAACAGTGATCTCTTACATGTTTCACCGTATGTTATGTATAAAAGTGAAAATAATCAAAGACATCTTTCAGTATTTCTGTTAAGACTGGAGATAAGTATTGTCAATAATGGATTTGTGACAGCATTATTTTAATACTTTCTGATGCTTTAGGCATAAAGAAAATGGTTTTTTCCTTCCTTTTTAATGCTATGATCTTACCAATACCTAGTTCTTACATGTAGTTCCACACCATGAATAAAAGACTTGTATGTTTTAATACTCTGCATACAAAAATGTAATTTTTGGCAATCTTCTTTATCTTTACTAAGATGATAATAAAAACTAGGGTAAAGGAGAAAGATTTATTTGTTAAGTAAAATAATTTGATTTTAAATTGAGACATGGGTATGAAAACTAAACATCTTAGTAATGACTTTTACCAGATCATTCAGGTTGGAAGAGACATCAGCAGATCTCTAGTCCAACCTTTTTCTCAAAGTAAGGTCCCTCAGCCACTGCTGACAGGACCTGCGCTCCAGCCCAAGCACCTCTGTAGCCCCCAGCTCCACTTGCTCCAGCTGGCCAATATTTGTCTTGTATTAGGGGTGCCCAAAATAGGGCACAATAGTCCAGATGTGGTCTAACAAGCATTGAGTAGGGGGTGGCAATCACTTTCCTCACTTGACCAGCTTCGGTCCTGCCAATACAGCTCCAGATGTTTTTGGCCCTCTGCTGCCAGGGAGCACTGATGGCTTGTGCTCTTCTTGCTGCCTGCCAAGATGCCCAGGTTCCTTCCAGCAGAGCTGAACCCAGCCACTCAGTCAGCCCCCAGCCTGTACTGCTGCAAGGGTTACCCCACCACAAGACTCCACATTTGTCCTTGCTGAATTTCATAAGGCTCCTGTTGGCCTACATGTCCAGCCCAATCATCCAGCTAGACTTTGACCCCATCTAATTGTCCAGTCATCCAAACCAAAATACCCTAACATGGATGCAAGAATATTGTGGGAGACAGTGCTGAAAGCCTTGCTACCACTGAGCTATATGACATCTGGTGCTTTCCCCTCATACACAAAGTACAGTATGTTTATAAAATGCTCAATTGTTTTACCAGCTAAACTTAGTAGTAGGTGCACAACTGTCTCTTCATAAAGCAAGCCCTTTTAACAAGGGGCTTATCTTTGTCAGGTAAAATCATGTTCTTTTCTTTTTCACAAAAGTGAACAAACAATAAATCCTAATTGTGCCTGTTAGAAATTAAAAGATTTTGACATTTACTTGTGGAAGCTTATTTTTGTATTAGTATAAGCAAGCTAAAAACCATGACTTTGTAGTAAAATACTACGGTTTCCTACTACCTAGGAGAAAAACTGTTTTTTTTTTTAATCAGTAGCCATCAGTAGTTCTCCATCAACAGAAAGTTGCACATACCATGGGTGACAAGTAGAGGATAAGACTGAAAATACAAAATAAGCCTGACAGATTTGAGAAAATAAAAACGATACAATTTAACAAACAGGAAATGTAAGTTATGCAGAGAATTGCCTGCGAAGGATGGCAAAAACTCTTAAGGTGGTACTTCTGCAGAGGTGCATGTGGAGGTTAGAACTGGTTAAAACTGCATACGAGTCAACAGGGCAAACTACAGATATCTTTATTGTAACATGTTTGTAATTTGAATATTTGTATGCCAATTCTTTCCATCCCAGTAGCTGCAAGAAGGCCTTCCACTCCAAGTAAAGAAGCAGAAACCGGAAAACTTCTCTCTGCCAAGAACCTCCAGTCTCTCACTTGCTGTACCTCCATCAGAATCAATGGGATTACACTGGAAAGTAAGAATTTAAGAATTTATTTCTGTTGATGTCAACAAACTCTCAGTCTACTTGAGCTTTGGACTTCTAAATATACATTTGAGTATACTTCTATTTTTTTAACATTTTACTGTGTATTTCAATCCTCACAAATATTCGTCTTTTCTTAACCTCAGCTGACCTCAAACTATTGAACTCAACCTTGCATGAAAGAAATTTGAAATAGAATGAAACCAAATGAAAAATAGCATGTGAGCAGAATATAATATAAAACATTCCTTCTTTGATCAGGAGTAACCTTCAGGCAAAATGATTGCCTCCAAACACTGGTACAACACTTCAATACTTGTAACCAATTCTTCGCCACTGGGGTCTGAAACAGTTACAATGCAGTACAAGTTACAAATCAGGTGTACTGTACATTGGTCTTAAGCCTTGTGTCAGCAGTAAATTGATATGATTTGTAATGATCTGGAAAAATGAATGGAACCATGAAGAAAAGGAGTATGAGTGGAAAAACTCCTCCTACAGCTGAAAACTGTAAGAATAGCAATTATAGATGTAAAAGTCTGCCCTGATGAATATGAGATACATCAATTTTTTATATCCATAATCAGTGTTAAAAGATTGCTTTGACACTTACATTTGTCTTAGTGTTTACGGAATCTCAATATTTTGACCTTTAAAAATACTGAACCTGTTTTCTGCCAGATCAAAATATCACCTATGGTTTTACCTACAGTCAAAACCACCAGACTTTCACTTACATCTAGCAAGATACCTTTAGATTTATAAAAATGGAATGTACTACTATCAGCATGATTGCAGAAGAAATGTTAATTGAATAGCATTTTGCTACCAGATAATGACTTCTTGCAGCTCTTGACAAAAATTAAATTCAAATAAACACATAAAAACATGGACATTTGTTTTAAAAATAGTTAATGTTAAAATGATCTTCTGACAAGACTCTATTACAATTACTAATATATGCAACAATTGATGCCAATCATCATTATATTAAATGGATACTGGGGAATTCAAATGACAATTGTTTACTCTGCTACTGTAGAGACTAGATTAAAACATGAGATGTGCTTTCCCAAGGCTGTACTCAACACGATATGTGTTGTCTCAGACAAGGAAAACCTGATACGATGGGCTACATTAAAATATCAGATAATTTAGCATCTTTAACATCTTTATTTGCCATATCTACAAATCCCATAGGATTTCTAAGTATAAATGAGATTAGAATTTGGTTGTGTATATTTCAATGGATTTTTAATTCCCTTCTCTGGACAGGATTGAATCTGAGTAAACATATATGTTATAACCCTGAATAGCTCCGAAAGATGATATACAAGCTCTGTTCATTGAGTGGCAAGCTGATCTCCAAGTAAACCCACTCATACACACCTGCCTGTCACTGAAATTCTGTTCCTTCTACAGCCATTACATGGAGAGAATATTTTTTAAAAGAGTTTTCTGAGAAATCTTATATAGTATTTGAAAATTTAAATTATTAGCTTTAATAAGAAGTAAGGTAGGGAAAAAAGATTGTGAGAAAGAAGACAAAACACTTCTGAGTTACTCAAGACTGTCTGTGTCAGTGGGAGAAGCTAGAGGATGTATGTTGTCTCGATGACACTTTCTCAAAAAGTACTGTAGAATAGGACAAGATACAGGAAAAAGCAACATAGGTTATCAAAAGAATAAAGTAACTTCTGTACAAGGAGCAAGTAAAGAGAGTAGCTTGAAAAAGAGACAACTAAGCAGGGATATGGCAGAAAGCTCCAAAATTATGTCATCTGTAAAGAAGGCAAATGGGGATTTAACTACTATTTTAACACAAGCATGGTAACATAGAAACTATGGACCCAGTGGAGTTATTCAGTGGTAGGTCTAAAATAAACAGAATCAAGTACTTTTTCATACAACATGCCACTGAACAGTGGAATTAATCGCAACATGATGTTTTGGATGACAATGGCCAATTGACTGATACAAATTGTTAAAGTTCACAAACACAGTGATGCAGATCAAACTCCTTCTCAAGGGTTTGCTAAGCTGTTGGCCATGGGAAGAGTGGCTGGAAAGCTGNGGTAAACACTCGACATTTCCTTTGTTTCCAACTTTTCTTCTAAGCAACTGTGTTGGCACTTGGCACGAGTGAGACCACAGGCTAGAGAGGGATCTACTTAAACAGCCATTTTTATGTTTTCGGACCCAGCGTCTGCTTTCTCTAGAAGATGTTAGTTAAAACAGCTTCTTCAAACTCAGAAAGAAGAAAGCCTTTGTTAGTGCTTTCATGTCTTCAGTAGAATTAATCACATAAAGATATGAGCAACCCTTCAATTGACTCTTTCAGTTTATGTGAATGTATTAATTAAAAATGCATTATTAATCTTTTTCTTACTGAGGTATGCCTTGGGCAGGAGGAATCTAGAGCGTGAAAGAATTGAAGTGTAAACAATAACACTGAGAGTGTGATAGCCAGCATGGAAACACTGCTGAGCGGTTGTGTAAGATCCACTTTACAGTTTTCAATGTACAATATTTTGAAATACCATACACAAAATCCATTTCATTAAAAGGAATAATGCACCTTATGAAGAGCTGAAACACTCCCCAAAATTGTTAACTTTCTTCTTAGCAAACTTAATTCACTACATTAATGTTAAGGGTTGTTTTTTGTTTGGGTTTTTTTTTCCTTTACCCCTTCAATTCTTGTTTATAAAGCAGATTTCAAGGACCACTGAGAGTCTGGACTCGTAAGAAAGAAAAGACCAGTGATATCAACAGTGAACACAGTCATGTTACATATCTTGCATTGCCACAGCTAAATGAGAGCATGGCCAGCAGGCTGCCATTCAGTGTTACCTCCATTGCAGAGAATTTTAACCACTGTGAGCATAGTCTTTACTGGCTATGGCAAAATCATTAAGAATATATTAAAGCTCACTTTTACCTGTCTTAAAACAAAATGGTTCAGCTTTCCTGGTTTAGGAGACTATTCTGCTTTGCACCATTGCTCTAGCATGATCTGCTCCCAAAGCAGCTTTAATCAGCTTTTGGAAAATCACCTCAATATGTTGCCAGGGGATTAAGAAACACTTGCTAAAGTTAAGACCAGTTAAGTCTATGAACTCTCTTCTCATACATAAAAAGATTTTGGTGTAACAACTGGAATCCTGCACAGCCATAAGCCACATGCCCTATAAAATATTTGGAAGGATGGGGCAGGAAGGCCTATATATGAAGGAGAAAGCCTTCAGGACTAATTAACAGGATATGTTTAAGATTGGGAACGTGTCTCTTGTTCTGTCCCACTTCTGCAATATCTCCAAGCTATCAGAATACTGTTATTTGAACCCACACTAGCTCCTTCAGTTTTTGTCTAAAAAAAAGAAATTATTGACCTAGGTTTAGAAGGAAATCACAGGATGAGTAAACCTCTTCAACCATTTGATTAAAAGCATTGCCTCAAAGGAAAAGACCTATGCTTCAATCCTTGATGAACCAATGACAACAGCTTTTTATATTAAACATCATTAGTCGCAAAATATAAAAAGCCTATGCTGCAGAGTCCTTGATTCTTCCTTCATAAACAAGGACTTTCAAAATTGCCCACATATTTTTTGATTTTAAAGTAGAAGCATTCCAGCAGGACAGAGAGACGACATCCCTTTCCCCAGAAAAGCCCCAACAGACATGGGGCAGGGCATGACTGCAGAAAACATGGGCCTCAATCTGGTCAGATGGGGGAGCAGGCAGGTTTATGCCTTGGCAAGTGCTATGTACCCTGTGCTGCAGTACAAAAGGAGAATGAGAGCCATCATCTCCCATCTGCTTAAGTAACTTCTGGAAGAAAATAGCAGTGCATCTGTGTGAAAACTGATTTTTAACAGACACAGGGCCTCCTCAGAGCACACCTACAAGACCAAGCTCTTCTTACAAGGCTGTGAGAAAGTCAGGCTGTCCACACATCTGCAAAACTTAGCACTGAGGTACCTGGAACCCTGCTCACTGCTGTCATGACCAAGGCATTCCAGACATGAACAAAAATTAAACTCTACGACCAAAATTCTAAATTTTAGAAAACTCCACGCTGTTTCCCTAAACATTTATGCCTGTTCACAAAACTGCTTGTACAAAGTGTATTTCAACTGATGCCAGATTATTGTCTCCACTTAGCCATGAACTTTGCTAAATGCTCTTTTATTTTCACACTATAATGAGGTACACTGTATCTGTGAAATCAGTTAATGCCTATGTACCCAGATGGATATAAAGCATTCAAAACCTACTAGAGTCAGTAAAGCAGTGACTCTGTCAAAAAGGAAAAACTTTCTAAAAGATGCTCTAAAATTTCAAGGAAATATCAAGGGTTCTGTTAGAAACACCCTCCTTGTTTAAGTTGAGCTTCGCTTGGTTTGTTCCAGTAGCAGATAGTAAACCCCCGCAGAAAAGACTTCAAGCAACAGGAGTTGCAAACCTTACAGAACAAAAAAGAAATTAAAATTAAACCAAATTTAAGCAATAAACAATACACATTTATTGCTATTCAAGACAACATGATCCAATTAATTCTGCAATTAACCCACAGAAACAGCTGGAAAACTTACCTATGTATGTTTTTAAAAAGCAACTGAAATTATCTTGAAAAAGACTGTATGTGGGAAAGAAAACAATTATTTAACAGCTAGTTCACTTTAGATTTCACTGATGAGAATAGATGCCGTCAGTGTAAATAGTAATAGTGTACTAACCTCTTCCAGAAGGGCCTTAAAGAACCAGAGTGTAAAGTAATATCTTACATTAAATTTCAACCTTTAGGCTAAGTGAAAGGAACAGGAGTGCAGAGATACTAGCCCAGGCCTGTATATCTTTTTTTTGCAATAGCACGTTACACATAGCACTAAGAAGAAATGTCTCCAAGCGCTGCTGTGAAGAGAGAATTGATGCAGCTTCCAAAACACTAAACATGTCAAAGTAAGAAAGTGATGTCTATTTTCAAAAGCCAGCCAAGGTGTGATTGAAAATGTTTTGCTTTCATTCCATAAGCAATATACTAATGACCAAACTGGCAACACAACCTATCTGGCAATTCATAGAGATACTATCATTAACATTATTTCCACACTAGCTGAATACAGGTATTCTGAAAGCAAAAACCAAAACTGTTTACTGCACTTCTAAATCTATTTTGCATGTACATCAATAGCCCTTTTGAAAACACATACTGATTTCTTTTAAGGGAAAATATCAGTGAAGGTCCACCCTTGTAACCCTTTGTACAAGTGACTCTCAAGTGGCTAAATTGACTTACACACTGATATAACTGTGTTCAAAAATAACTTGTTTAAAGATAAGGCACATGGGATTGCCAAGGAGATTACACATGAGGAAACCAATTAACTTTGAATTTGAGTGTTACTTACATGCTACTGGCCTGTCAAATGTTTTGAACTGACTTCAATGTGAAAATGCTATGGCGATTAGCTTGCTAGAAGAGATTTCTTGATAAAGTAGTTTAAACTCTTATGTGAGTATTCCTTGATATACAGAGAATGTCTCTCAAGTCAGATACTAACAGATGGGTAAATTCTTCAGCGTCAAACATTAAAAAAAGCTAAGTGAGTTTAAGCACTTGCAAAAGTAAAATTACAGAATATTGTCCTGTACCAAAAATCTTATTAACATTTTTTAGTCAACAGTTTCTGCCAAGTCACAGGGTCTCAGAATGCCTCATACCACAATCCATCCTTAAAATCGATCATAACTATGGAAGCATAGAGGTGGTAGGCTTGCTTTCTTTTTTGAGAGGTGGGGGAACTGTTCTGTCTTTACCATGTATTATGTTTACTTCTACAATGTAATCAATATTACAGTTAAAGGTAGAAAATTGTTTTTTAGAATTATATCTGCCTTGCAATGCTCCACAGTTGTACCACAGCAGAGTGGGCTGGGCAAAAGGATACTTAAAATGTTCCCAAAGAAAGTTACCTGGATTTTTGCTCCCCCTGGAGTCAGTGACTAGGGCTACATTAGCAAGCAGTGGGGACCATTAGGAGTTGCTCTGTAGGGTAAGACAGATGGTGCTGAGTACAGGATGTCCACACCATACCCATTACAACTTTTTTTCACAACAAACTGAGTTGGGGCGTACTTGGTGAGCCACAGGAATGCCCCAGCTTATTTTAATCTGAAAATCATGTGCTTTAAGACTCTTTCATGACAGTAAAAGAGAATGATCAGGACATTTACTTAAAAAATGCCTTCTGATGCAAACTGAAAACATTAATGTAGAAACACCCAATGACACCTATTGACTTAAAAGGTAACAGAAACAGTCTCCAGGATATTTCCTGAAGATTGAAATTAGCATGTTTACGCAATTCTTTGAGGTTTCTCACTAAAACTGGCCTACTGTACTTGAGAAAGCAACAGCACTTTTCTTTTAATAGTGAAAGTGATGCCCCTTGATTCTTAGCAGAGACTACATATCTGTCAAGAAGGAAAATTATGAGAAAAGGTGCCAACTCTTGCCTGGTAGCATAGGCTGGGTTTAGCACTCATCAGGAAAGAATGACTGCAAATATGATATTAGCACAATAGCTAGATCTGACTTGCCATTGTCATGCTTTGGTTGTCATTATGAAGAACAAAGTAAGTAAATAATGGAGAAAAAGAAGAAAAAGGAGTAATAGTGTTCATGTGTGTGCTTGTATGTGAGACAGTGAAATAGCAGTTTGATGCAGGATATCCTCTAGGAAACAGCTACTTATTTTTCAGGACAATGAAGACCAAAATCAAAGCAATGGAACAAGGACATTTTAAATGTATTGTGATAAAGATTATCTTAACTGGAGAATCAGGTTGGAAATAAAGATCATTAGAGGAGCTTGCAGAATGAAATTGTTTATAGCAATGCTATTATTAAGAGATTGGGCTTGACCTACTCCAAACTAATTTCTGGTAGGAGGATCATCATTTTGTGCCAAGGGTGGTTTAGATTGGACATTAGGAAAAAATTCTTTACTGAAAGAGTTGTCAGGCCTTGGAACAGGCTGCCCAGGGAAGTGGTGGTGTCACCATCCCTGGAGTTATTTAAAAGATGAGGTAGATGAGGTGCTTAGGGACATGGTTTAGTGGGCATGGTGGTGTTGGGTTGATGGTTGGACTTGATGATCTTAGAGGTCTTTTCCAACCTTAATGATTCTATGATTCTATGATTCTATGATTATGTCCACATTTCCTCTATTCACTTCAAAATAACCATCTTCTCATAGCCTGGCTGGATAGGCTGGAATGCATGCACATTCTCTAATATTGACATATGATTTTTAAGAGCTACTTAACAAGTTCTTTTGTGCATCTGAGAATCTGTATTAGAATTCCTCAGATCCTAAGCTTTGTTCCATTCAACATTCCCTTAATAGCTTCCAGAAGCCAAGGTCACTTTTGTTATTTATTTTTGGTAGAACGACTTTTTTCCCTGCTTATCATTGGTCTTCTAGATCATTTATTCACTGTCATCTACGATTAGCCACACTATTATTTCAACGGTGAGGGAAGATGCATCTTCTCTTACTTTATTTTCATGCTTTTCTCACAATGCAAGCGACATTCATGACAACTTTTGAAATAAGTTTGCTGAGCAAATCTTTTGCTGACTTCTGTGGCACACCTTAGTCTTCAGGCTGTGCTTAACTGCTCAGGATTCTTACCAAAAAACGCCTGAACGGGGCTTTTCACAGTTCCTTTTTACCTCCTCCTTTCTCAAAGTATTCAAGCTTCTGGGAAGTCAATTCAATCACTTCTCTTTTCACTGTGACTTTTAAGCCACAGAAATGACTCACTGTCTCAGGCCACACCATCAGAGCTCTACCTGGACTTTTTACTTCTGTAACAAGTCATGATTCTGTACCCACCCACCACCAGTCAGTATTCCCTACTGCTCCAAGCATGCTGAGTTTGCTTAGACTGTTGTCTTCCTCCAATTCTCAAAACACCTCAGAAACACTGAGCTGCTGCTTGGGTAGTTAGAAATATTCTTTGTGATACATCATACTAGAGGAGAGAGAGGGAGAGTAGAGGCTACTTACTTATGTAGCTACTGAAAATCGCAAAGGATTTTTTAAAGTCATTTAAGCCCTTAGGAATTCATTTACACCAAAAAGAGTGCTGAACCTTTGTCGTGGTTTAACCCCAGACGGCAACTAAGCACCACACAGGTGCTCACTCACTGCCCCCCTGGTGGGACAGGGGAGAGAATCGGAAGAGTAAAAGTAAAGAGTAAAGCAAAACCCAGGCACGCAAGCGAAGCAAAACAAGGAATTCATTCACTACTTCCCATCGGCAGGCAGGTGTTCAGCCATCTGCAGAAAAGCAGGGTTCCATCATGCATAACGGTTACCTAGGAAGACAAATGCCATCGCTCCAAACATTCCCCCCTTCCTTCTTCTTCCCCCAGTTTTATATTGCTGAGCATGATGTCACATGGTATGGAATATCCCTTTGGTCATTTGGGGTCAGCTGTCCTGGCTGTGCCCCTTCCCAAATTCTTGTGCACCCCCAGCCTACTCATTGGTGGGGTGGGGTGTGAAGCAGAAAAGGCTTCACTTCAAAGGCTTGACTCTCTGTAAAGCACTACTCAGTTTACTGACAGCAAACGTGTTTAGTCTTCTGTTGCACAGTGATTTATACGTTTATCCTTGCTTCAGAGTCATGGAAGTCATCAGCTGACACTGATTCTAGCACAGTACATGCCTCTGCTGAAAAGTGTTGCTCCCTCAACTTACGCACAAAACCATTTTTAAGAGTGAAATATATCTTCATTTTAGAAGAAGTCAGTTATATATAATTTATTTAGAGATCACAGGTGCAGTAGATGTGCACACAGGTACATAGAAAAGATGCACTAAAATAGACCTAGAGACTAGGAAAGTTAATAGGTAAAGCAAGCTAATAGATAAACTTCTGGAGAGAAGGTTTTCCTTTCTGGCAAATCAGCTCCTTTCTGAGGTCTGGTGGAAAGAGGTATCTCTCTCAGTGAGGTGTTCCATGTCTACCTTATTTCTCTGACATATTCCTGCAATACAGATAATAAGGCAAAGTACAGAATTCTATGAATTACAGAATCACCGAATCTTTAGGCTTGGGAAGGACCTTTACAGATCATCTAGTCCAACTCCCCCTGCCATGGGCAGGGACATCTTTCACTAGATTAGGCTTTTCACCTGACTTTGAACACTGCTAGTGATGGGGCATTCGCAACTTCTCTGGGAAACCTGTTCCAGTCTCTCACCACCCTCANACAAACATATGAAGATATGTTAATGTTCCCTTCAGGTGAATAAATTCTGACCTGCTCAAAACCCCTGGTTTTTTCGTTTTTGTTTTTGTTTGTTTGTTTGTTTTTTGTTTGTTTGTTTTTCAATTTGTGGCCATAAACTAGAACCTACCAGTGATAAATAATAAAATTGCATCAATTTCTTTTTGTTTTACTCCCCCCTCACATTAAAAATGAATAAACTACCTTCACACTTACAAGAGAAAAGTCAATGTGTCTGTCTATAAGTTCAAATCAATCTATTTTTATTAATATAGACAGAACCTGCATCAAGTAAAGTATTTTTTATTATACATTGGTTAAAAGCTTCTGACATTAATGGGCTTTTTTTTTTCCTTACACCTCCAATAGTTAAGATGACTATTTTTTCATATATTTTACTTTTGCCCCATGGAACTGTGTAAACACACGGAAATATTAAGGGGTAAGATAAAACCTTAAAAAATGATGGAGAACACTTACTGACCCTTAGGTATAAAAATGGTGATCAAAAAGCATGTACATGAATTTATGAGGATTTGAAATGGAAGATGGGAGATATGTTTAGATGATTCATAAACAGTCAAATCTAAATTAATACAAGAAAAATGTCTGTAGCAAGGTACAGTAGCAATGATGAGAAAACAGCACAAAAGAAAAAGCATTTGATTAACTAGGAAAAAACATAGAACCGACAAGTTGAATACCTAACCGAAGCAACTATTTGCCATAATTTGATAGCCCTCCTTTTTCCTTTGTTTCATTCTTTCTGCATGAATTCACAGAAGAGAAATTATTTTCCTATGTGTATCCTACAAAGCACAGATACAAACTGACTGATGGATGTTCCCATTCAACTTTTTTCCTGCTCCAAATGCTAACCCTATAAAAGCCAGGTTGCAGCAAAAGGTGTAATCTCAGTTCATAGGTGTGTTCTGATTTGTTTCAGTAGGGATGGGGTTTCATCTACATAATCTAACAGAAATCTTTCCTCATAACACCTTTTCATTAACGCTATACCCTCTGTTACACACCTATCTCCCAATTTCCTACAACACAATTAGAAAGAAATACCTGGTTGGAACTTCATGAACAATTAGTCTGCATATAATCTAGAAGACAGTTCAGCTCAATCCTTTCTATGCTCTATGCACATAGTTTGTGTGAAAGTCCAAGGTTTCACTACCTGGCTGTCTTTTATGACCAAGGGGGGAGGAGCAAAACAGCCAACAAAGCTTTTCTGAGTGAGACAGTTTGTTGATTGGAAGGATGCTTCTATCATACAGTCTTACAGACCTACATAATAGCTAGTGATAATACCAACAGTCCTCTGTGACTCATGACTGGAGACAGCAATCCATTCAGAGAATCTGAGTTAATGCTAACACTCATGACCAGTGAATATGCTAAGCATAATGGGAGAAAGGCACTATGCTGCTTTGCTTACACAGTTGTGCTAATGTGCTTCAATTAGAGCATGTCTCTGGTATTCTAGATGAACACGTCTTCAGACCAGTGACTTTAAATACTGCTGAGCTCTGCAGTTTTCCTTTATGATTTAACATACATTAGGGAATATGTAAACACCTCTAAACTCATTGTAACTGGTTAACCAAATCAGACTTCTATACAAACCTTTAGAGACTAAAGATTGGAGCACCACTACATCTTCATTCCCCAATCAACAGTTCAACACAAGCAAATAATGCTTACAAAAGTTAAGCATACTGACAGTGCAAGCAAAAAACTTTGGCAGGAAAAGTAGCATTGGATTTCCATTCTGGAATGCACACTGGGCCCAATCCTAAAAAAACCAGCTATAAAAGTAAGCAAAAGAAAGCAATTGCATTTTAAGTAAATGGGGCTAGAAATATAAGTATGTTTTAGAAGGAGTCAATTGCTTTTTTTTCCTCTCATATATATTGTAAATATTACTTATTTCCTTCTCTAAAAAGAGTATTGGCATTAGTTTGGATTAAACAGAAGTGATGAACCAGAGGGATGAAACCCTTTCAAGGAAAAGAAAAATAGTCATCAGATTGGAGATGGCACAAGAATATTTTATTGGTTTTAGAGAAGGAACTACCTTTGCCTTCACAACTGATTTTCTATTCAGTAAAATAAGACTAGCTACAAAACTCTTTCACACACAGCAACATACGTAGAGGTGGGGAAAATAAGTCAAAACAGAGAGTGAAAATTTGGGAAAGTGACAGAAAGAAAATGTATAGTGTCTAGAAAACCAGCATTTCCTCACAGCAAAATGAGAAGGCAATCATAGAAGACAGGTATTTTACTTCACTGAGATTTTCAAGTTTTTAGGACACATACAGCCTAAGCTTATATTTTGACTTATAATTATGCTGTGTCTGTTTTTGAAGCAGAACTCCCTCCTCCGCTGAAGGAAAAGCTCTGCCCCAAGCAGTAACCACTGCTGGAAAACCTTCCTTTCCTCTCCACTCATCTTCCAGGGTTCCCTTCCCATTCTGGGGTGGCACTGCTGCTCCCTGCTGCTGGCATATTTCATGGACCTAGGGATTGATCCAGGCCAGTCTTGATGGCGGGCTAGCTTCCTAGGCAGAAGTTTGGTCTGTGGTATCAGCAGGGTTGATACCAGAGGTCAGCCTCCAGCTTAAGGATGAAGACAGAGGTCTACATTGGGACCTCTCCTATTGCTGGAGCTAAAACTGAGAAATCAGAATCCAAGTGTGCATCTGATTTCACCTGGCCCACAGGGGCAATTTTTACAGGCAGAGATTGGGCAGAGTGATAAAAAAGGAGCCTGCTTTCTACCAGCCATATTCCCTTCCTGAACGAGCCTTTATTTATATATCTCAAAGTAGCTATTCAAGCTTCAGAAAGGGTATTGAAGCAGTTCGTTGGTAGGAAACCTTGATAATGGCTTGGGCTACCGAGATACTGCAGCCAAGAAATGCATTTGACCCATGCCCTGCACACTAATGATGAATCCTTTAATAAATGCAAAATGGTAATTTTCGTATTTATTTCATGACAATTAAATATCTATTAGATCATGGCAATTACACAGATTGTATTTTAGCTACAAGAGAAGTTAAGTAATTTTGAATTTTAGTTTCAGTTCAAATAATACATACCCATGTCATTGAAATAATATGTAATACAACATAACCACATGTTTATGTTAATCTTCAACTTACCTGCTTGGTCAAACTGTGCCCTGGGGTCCTGACTTTTTCTGGGAATTGGTGAGGGTGTGACAAAATGTTCATTAAAAATTACCACGTGCAAAGCTATCTCCCATATCAAACATGGGCAATTGGAGTGGAAAAGGAATTTGGTTTGTAACAATACAAGATTGCGACTGATGGGATAAGACTCTTCAACCACGCAGCCAATGCTTCTCTGGGAAAGCTGTGTCAAATTAAGCCCAGGGAAAAATCTTTTGCCTGAACAAAGATGACAATTCAGCTAAAGGCTAGTAAGGGAAAAAGAACACTGTAGTCTTACTGCAAAGTTATAATAATAGTAATGTGCAGCAGACTAACTGGTGGACGTTGCTAAGTGCTTTGAAACACACAGGTAACTCTGGTTTAAATTTATAAAATATGCATTTCAAAAACCTATGGAATTCCTAATATTTTATGAAAGCATTACTACAACTTACAATTGATTAGCATTTTTCCTATGAAAATTGCAACAGAATGTTACTGGAGTGGTGCAACTGAAGTTAATAACTCACAATAATTCTAGCTTTCACCATTAGATCTGGTTTTTCCTACTGACGTGAATGTCTGTTCTTACACCAATGCCCAGTAAACGTATTTCTGTAACAGAAAAAACCATAACTAACTAATTTTCTCTTTTTAAAACAATGCAAATGCTATCACATTCAGAAAATTTAAAAAAAAAAAAACAAATATATGAGGAATAAGAATAAAATGCAGTGTGTCCACTATATTAAGGAATTAGGAACACAATAATGGAAGGACCTACTCGAATTGTTAAATTCTGTCTTTGCCTCTTCAGAAACCCTGGAATAATTTATTTGTTCCCCAGAACATCTATTCCACAGGTCTGTATTCTTGAGAGACCATTTTCTAACACCTTATATCAACTGTTAAATCTACCCTACAAAAGACAAAAAGACACAACTCTGGGACATTCTGCTCCCTGCTGTGGAATATTATATTTCATATCCCTGCAATTGGGGGAAATTTGTAAAGATGATCCCAGGATGAGGACTCTGCCCTGTACCATGGAGGATTTCAGTAATGGCACTGATACTGAAGCTGATGTTCAAAAATGTAGCCTGTGAACTTAATATGGTCAGGATGCTCTTTGCTCATTGGACTGATAAACAGGTTAAAACTGCTTTCAGCTTGTGCCCAACTCCCCTTGAAGGCTGAAGTCAATAATGTCTAACATCAGGTCCAGATAGATGCAGTAAAACAACATGTTCAATTCTATGTTACTTGTTAGACTAACTTCAACTGTATAGAAGAAAATCTGACCTCTTTGACTTAGTCAATACAATTTGAAGTCTCTCTTTTAGAGATTATTATATAAAATATCCATTACAGGCCCTTAAATTTGATCAACACAAATGAACCAGAGCAGATTAATCAGATAAAAAAGCTATTGATTTTACCATAATAAATCCCACAGCTGTCACTGAATTAACCAACCACAAGAGCCAGGCTTCATACAAATAAAAGTGAACTACTTCAGTAAAATAAGGAGGTAGAAGTTATTCCTTAGGATCAAGATTCCACAAAATCTTTAAACAGTTCAAAAGCATTCACTGAAGCATGTGCAAGCATGTGTTGAAGAACATGATTGAACAGAAACAATTTGCTGCATCATAACTTAATGTAGAGCTCAAAAGTGAGAGATTGCCTTACAAAGTCCATTAAATATGAAAAGCACACTGAAACAATACACAGAAGTTTACACACTGCCATACCAAAGGACCAGCGCCTTTAAAGAACAACTGTTGCTCACTTTTCACATCCTATTAAGCTCCAGCTTCACTGCAAACAATGCCAACCAAAATGCCAATTAGGGGCAAAGAGATGTGATTGGAGTTCTGCCAAGTCTACCAACTGGTTTCACCAGGACATGTGATAGACCAAGAAAAAGCTGTTTTCAGTCACTGCTACACTTGGTCAGAAAGAAATATATGATACCGATGTGAAAGGCTGCAGATCCCACTACTGATTTTACAAGCAATAACTTCCCAACAGAAATTCCTGTGGTTTTCCAGTAAGCAGATTAACAGATGTTTTTCCTCCAGAAAGATTTCCTATCTTTAGCTTGCCTTCCTCCAAGATTTGCTGATATGACAGCCTTCTGCATCAATTTATCTTTTCTACTACACATTTCAGAATGGAGTATAGAGAAATATGACAAAAGACTTTGTCATGACTGGCTAGTATTTGCCAAAAAAATTGAGAGATGTGTCCTCTCCATTGTATAACTTGTTTTATTTTCTTTCTGTGAGTTTCATGCACTTTAAAATGTTATCAATAGAGGCATCCAGCAGGTAGGTGTCTACTATTATAACTGCTGTTATAAATCAAATAAAGAAAAAAAGGAATTATGACAATCCTGAAACAAATCAGCTAGCCAGTTCACTAAACTGTAAGATTACAATTAANAATACTTGTCACTTTCTTGATTAAAGCCTTTAAGTAAAAACTGAACTGTCCTACTGTTACTTACGATTAGCTAAAAGTCATGGTATATTCCCAATGGCTTTACTAAGTTACTATCAGTGATGTAATTTGAAGTGAGATCTTCAATGTGAATTCAAGCTACTCAACTTCAAGTCATCAGTGTTATAGAAATGAAGTGTGTTTACACATTGGCACATTTCCCAGATATTTCGTGCCTGGAACTTGCTTTGCATATTACAAAGAAGTTTATAGAAACTGAAAACAAAACCAGAAAGATAGATTTCCTCTTCTCTTTCACCTTTATTTCAGAGGATGATCATCGTTCCAAAATAGCAACAATGGCTTAGCAATCTCATGAGTTAAAACCAGAAGATTTCAGGCAAATTTTGCACTCTACAACAGCCTTTCTTCATTACCTTTATCAATGAGGAGCCTACTGCTCTCTAAATGGATTCAGCAGGAAAAGGACAGATGTTTGCTACTAACAACATCAGAGAGTTGAGATTTCCAAATGCATCAGGCAAATATTCCTCTACCCATATTCTCTCAAACACGTCCTTCTCCCTCCCCAGAATTCATTCAGTTCACCTTCTAATTGACTCCACAGCCAGCCAGAGTCATCTCTATGGATATGCTCCCACTGTGAAATGTCCCTGGGGACTCAGGGACACTGACAAACTACAGTGAATCAATTCCTCTATGAAAACCCATGACAAAGCCCTCGCAGGCAGAAATCCCAATTGCCATCAGTGGTCCACAGGTCAAGCCCTGTGGTTTTTTTCCAGTGCCAGCTTACAGCAATCCCCTATAGCCAGCCATACTGCACCATCTCCTCAGCACACAGTCTCCACAGTGTGGTTCACAGCTACATGTGTGAGGTTTCTTGCAGTCATGCAGCTTCCCATCTGATGCAGGCACGTGTACCTCACTGTTTAGAGGAGAACACACTGCAGCATTGACGGAGAGTTTCCCTCCTCGATCCTGTCCTTATCAGCCCCCAGGATTTCACTTAGTGATTTTAAAATGACTGCTAGCTGTGCAAAGGAAGATAAAAAGAAACATTGACATTATTTTTTGAAAGCTTCTTGTAATTGAGAGGTACGTCGTGTAGTCTACCTTCCCTCTCTTGCATCTTCTTCTATACTCTGTCCCTTAGAGACCAAAGGTGAGAAAGGCCATATCCGGAAAGTTCATGCCAAACATGAACCTTTCAAACAGTTTGCAAAGCCCACAGATGGATTTTACATTGTAGGAGCAGTCTGGAACAAACAGGAGGATACTGCCCTCTTAGCCCTTCTGTATGTTACGTTTCATTTGAAGATTTTGATATAAGCATAAGCTGTGCCACCTGTTGGTTTCAGTATGACTCTGACACACCCACTACTTCCTCTCTGCCAACACTTCCGATGAGTGTGCCCACGTTTACACTGAAATGGAAAAAATAAAAATAAAAAAAGCCTCATGAACCTCCAAAATGTTCTGAAACCAGCAGTCACACTTGTTGTCAGTAGGGTCTTACCTCAGATCCTTTTATAGGTCATCTTTGCTTGCAAGTTTTAAGGGAAAATGATTACTCATTCTGGTTGGAAATTCCCCTGTATCCCATTGCTAGTCAATAAAGAACAACTAAGTTTAAAATGAAAGGCAAGTTCTAGCAGTAACTTTATCTAAGTCAATTTTCTTTGACTACTTCACTAAATATACACTTCAAAAAATGCAAATGATGACTCTTGTTCCCACTAAATACAGAATTGAAAATGTAAATAAGCTGTCTCCACAGTGCTCATGAGGCATATCAACTATTCTTTCAATATAGAAATACTGTTTTAAAAAAAAAGTTACAAATAAAAGTAATTTTTTTTTTACATTTTAGAAGTAGCAGTTATTTTCTTAATTTTACCTGTGGCCCATTAATTCATTTGTTGAAGACTGAAGGACAAATCTCAAAAAAGGATTTCAATAGAGCAACCTTATCCTATTAAACTCATAATGTGAATCCACACACACGTTAATCTCCTATACATGTATAGATATGTCCTTATGTCTACACATGAGCGTTAAGGACAGCAGGACACTTAAGAACAGGATTCACAGGAACAACCTCTGCTGTAAGACAGAATGCACAGTGGGGCAGAGACTTCAGTCTAGTCTGGGAAGAAAATGAGGACTGGTGAGACATTTAAACCTCATTCCATCTGAAACGCAGGCACCTAGCATCTAGCTCAACTATGGTGCGCCTTCTAACACAAAGAAGCAGAATTCAGACCTGTCACCTGATGAATCATTTTTTTTCTTTCAAAACATGTTCTCTGCTTAAAACATCACCATGCATGACAGCACTGACTAACCACCTGGCCTCTTTATCTCCCAAGTGTCTGAAATACAGCAATGCTCACCCTTTTTCTCACTTTCTAACTCAGTCTCTTAATTCTTTGATGCAAACCGGAAGAAGTTAGCAGGCTTCCCTTAGTCTCTGAAAAGCCTATACCTGGCTGATGTAGTAAATACACAAATTCCCTCCCTCACATGGTGAGGTGACCTTGGCCAGCAGCCAAGCACCCACACAGCTGCTCTCTCGCTCTCTGCTCCCTTCTAGGTGGGATGGGGAAGAGAACAGGAAGAGCAAAAGCATAGATCAAGATAAAGATAAGCTTACTACATGAACGAAAGAGGGGGAGAAAAGACAATCACTCACCACTACCCACAAGCAGACCAAGGCCACCTTGTCTCTCAGCAATGGCCACCTTGGAAGACAACCCCTGCCGTTCTTCTACTACCGCAGTTCTGTTGCTTGCTGAGGACGACACTATATGGTATGGCATTTCCCTTTGGTCGGTTCAGGTCAGCTGTCCTGGGT
Organism: Pelecanoides urinatrix; assembly: GCA_013400755.1. Classification (NCBI taxonomy): domain Eukaryota; kingdom Metazoa; phylum Chordata; class Aves; order Procellariiformes; family Procellariidae; genus Pelecanoides; species Pelecanoides urinatrix. The sequence goes on from VZTQ01000643.1 coordinate 86,457, forward strand.
GTTGTCCCTTCCCAGCTTTTTGCCCACTACCAGCTTACTCACTGGTGGGGGGAGAGTGAGACATGGAGAAGGCTCTGAGGCTATGCAAGCACTGTTCAGCAACAGCCAAAACATTGGTGTGTTACCAATGCTGTTTTACCCACAAATCCAAAACCTGGCACCTGTATTTTGGCACAGGCTGCCATGAAGAAAGTTAACTCCATCCCAGACAGACTGAGTACAACTCAGAAAGAGGAATGAACAGGAGCTTTTCTCCTACACAATAGAGAAATACTCTAAACCCTGGACTCCTGTTATAAAAGGAAGACACCAATTGCTTCCCACAAGCTGTGTTTGGAACGAAGGTAGCCATTAGCCTTGGCATTTGGTAATTTCAGACATAAAATGCCTAAATGCTACTCAGTGCTTCTGATTTGAAGCACGGAAGTCTTTCTCCATATACAAACAAGAACCCAGGGACTTCAAACAACCCCCCATTAAATCATTCTTGAAGAAACTCATGTACACTAAAAAGGGAGGCTACAGAAGATACTAAGCTTTCTTATACTAACACCAATGAAGGTGGATTTTTGCAGTGTATTATTTCACTGAAGGACTGGACTGTTTATTCAATTTTCACAAACAACCCAATGACTTGAATTGGAGTAAAAGGTAACTGACAGCACCTGGTGGCATCATCTTTCATTTGTCATGGTCATCCATGCAGAAAGAAATGCCATACTCTGTTCTTGATCTAGCTCTGCTAACACCAATGTGGCAGCCAGAAACACAATACAGAAGAATTACAAAAGAAACAATCACAGGCATGTGTATCCATTTCTATCTTCTCTCTTTTGGTTTGGTTTTGGCTTTTTGTTTNACAGTATATAAAGTTATAGCTTTATTTGCTTATTTCCTCAGTAAATAACTAAGCATTTGAAGAAATCTATTATTGGCTAGATGCTCAATACAGCTGCTCCTCATCACAAAAGTTCAGTAACGTCAAAGCTAAATGCACATGTCTTTGAAAACTCTTGGTAGGCATTACAAGCAAAACAAAAAAATAACAGAGTTGTTATAAGTTTTACGTTAGAAACATCACTTTAAAAAAGGATGAAAACCTGACAGAACTTCCTCATGCACACATATGTCGTACAGAATGAACAGATAGGTCACCTCACGTGTCAAAAAAAAGAGAGAAGCTACGCCTCATCCTATGCCCAATATGACTCTCTATGGACTCCAGTCATCTATGTACTTTGCTCCTCAAAGACAGACTATAAACACTGTTTCTGGTTTGCTTCTCAGCTGCACAGCTACAATTTTTGTTACAGAAGTATGATATGGTCAAATGAGAGTTAATTAATTTTGCACATTGTTACAGTTTTCAGAAACACAGAAATTAACACATCTTATGCAAGTGAAGATAAAATTTTAAAAAAACCTAAAATTAAAAAATAACAATAGAGTAGCAAAATAGTTTTTGAAATAAATATAAGTCTCCAAATACACTGTATGAATAAACTATGTGTAACTTATTCCCTGCTTAGCTGCTAACAGTCATTAGCATTGGGTGCAGTGCTGTTGCTCACGGTAGATAAACTAAGCAGCAAAACTTGAAAATGGGCAATTTCATTACTATTTTTCTTATGACCAATTCTGTTACTCTCCTCTAGTTGAAGCCTGAAATTCAACCTTAGAAGAGTAAGTTTTACAAGTCTTAAGTATATATGTTGCTGATAATCAGGAACAAAGCAGTTGCCACAGCAAAAGGGATGG
>VZTQ01000643.1:105558-133952 GCA_013400755.1 Pelecanoides urinatrix
CCTTAACCTTTTCATTCTCGGCCTCTGTATAAAACATCCCAACTCAGTTCTAACACAATATCCTGGTTTCGGCTGGGATAGAGGTAATTTTCTTGCTAGTAGCTGGTATAGTGCTGTGTTTTGGATTTAGTATGAGAATAATGTTGATAACACGCTCATGTTTTAGTTGTTGCTAAGTAGTGTTTATATTAGCCAAGGACTTCTCAGTTTCCCATGCTCTTTTCCTTTTTATGCTTTATCTGTGTAGCAAGTGATAGAGTGAACCTTGCCATCAAATTCTGCTAAGTCGTGCTTTTATAAATTTCTATTAAAATTACTTTCTGCTAATACCGTCAACAGTAATTCTTTGAGCAGCCTCTAAACCACTCATTCACAACAGAGGGTACCCAGTACTGTGGCCCACCAGCGCAGGTAGCACCAGGAGCTACGTACTGACTGACCAAGAGATTCAGCTTCATAAGAAGACATCTCTGTATCAGCTCTCACCCCATGACAGGCTGCCTGGAGTAGCTGTCATGCAAGGACCCTTCCAGCAGCTGAACAAGTTGTGAGGTGAAGCCAAAAAGGGAAAATGTGGCCACAAGAAGTCAGGCCTCCTGCAAGGTTCCCCTGAGGTGGAGGCCACCCATGCCTAACTTGACTGGAAATGCCGAACAGCTACACTGGTGTTCCCCCCTTCTCAGACACTCAAATCACTGAGCAAGAACATCCGAAGGTGATAGCTTTCTGGCTTTCTTCTGCTTTCATTTAATGTTTCAATACAGTGTAACAAGTTGTAGGAAGAGAGAGAGGGCAAAATCAGACCTGCCACATTTGAGAGCTGAAAAAGGTCTAATGAGCTAGTCATGATGTATTCAAATGTTATTTTTAAGGGAAGAATCATGTTTTAAAATAAGTGTGTAAAATTGGCAACTTTGCTTTCAACAGATCTGCTGGCTCTGTCTCTGCTGGCTCTACTTGCTCCAAGCAAGGGGTGTTAAATAAATATCGGGACATAAAAGCTGATACAAGTTACCAAAAAAGAAAGATGTTCCAGATCATAAGTATGTTAATATCCTAAATATTTTTATTCTGACAAATTTATGATTTTTTTTCCCATCAGCTGAAGGAACAAACAGAAGAAAGAAGCTACTACCGCTCTCTGCTTACATCTTAAGATTACCAAAGAAATTTAAATTGTTCTCCTGAAATGAGCAACCACACTACCATGGTACGGTTAGAAGGTCTGTCCTTTTCTTCTTCCTGAACAGATACACTGTCTTCTGCTCATATCATAAGAGCTTGCCCACAAAACCAAGACATCAGGGAGGAAGTCAAACAGATTATCCTCTTCTTTGCATAGGATAAACCAACAAATTTATTAAAGGTCTAGAAGTGTTTTTCATGTGAACTTCACTAACCACAAGAATTGCCAGGTTAAAAAATAAAAGTCAAAGGACACTGGAAAAATAAGAGGTGCATGTGCCCAGCAAAATTTTATCACCAATGATGGCAAAAATATTCAGCTTGATTCCTAGATGCTCTCTAACTGGAGAAAGAAGAGTTGTAATGTATAAACTAGGCACTTCAACCCAAAGAAAGAAGCAATCAGTATCCTCTCATGCCTGTTCCTTGTCAAAGCAGTCCTAAGCTAGTAAAACAGCTTCACTCAACCTCAGGAGCCCTGTTCTCCATACAGTCCAACTGAAATGAAAGGGACTTTTCCAGAAGTAGTGTCACCATGAAAAAAACCACAAGATTGTTAATTAGGTTTAGGGGTTTTTGTTTGTTTTTTTATTTTTTTAACCAAATAACTCCAAAACTTTACTTGGCCTCTGCTTTTGAAAAGTTACCATCATGAATGCTGAATTCCATTAATTAAAAAAAAAAAAACAAAAAACAAAAAACATTTCTTCTGATATTTGGCATTGTTCAAATTCTGAACTCAAAGCTGAACTGAATTCTTTTTGGTACTTAATGGCTGCTAGAAGTAATTCCAGAAATCTGAAAGTTATTACTTGGCAATGTTTAGTATTGTTATTTTACATTTACCCAAAATACAGTTATATTTTTCATAAGTCCTATGCAATTACTGCATTTCAAAATGTACCACTTACTATAACAAGTTCATCTGTGCTGTAAGATGTAACAGCTAACACAGCCCTAGCATGACAACTGCAGCATGAGAAAGTGTAGACAATGGAGGAATAAGATGTATTGCATTTAAATCTCACATGGAGTGAGCACCATGTATCTGACCCAACAGCCAGAGAAACAGCTGAAAACAGTACCATGCAAAAACCAGCTCCTGCAACAGCACTGTGCCATTTATATATTTTAAATGTAATCTGGTTAATTATCTCACATTTTCATTCTAATTTATTTTATGGAATCAGAGATTTTGGAATGCTTCAGACCCTTTCTGTGCATAGTATCACAATGCAGCACGCTTTCGCTCACCACTAAAAAGTAGTAGAGGTGCAAGGATCAACAGTCACTTAACAGAGTGTAAAAACATAAGAAGTAAAAAGGAAAGGAATATGGGAAACAGGAAATAGTTTATAATCAGCACAGTTTTTTTTTTTTTAATATCAAAGAGTCTCCTTGCTTCCCATTTTAACTAGATGGGTCACATTTTCTGCTGTCAAAATGGCATGACTTCACTAAACTTGTGGAACTAATCCATTTTATCCTAGCAGAAGATATGTCTCTAGACTCTTGATTTCTGATGCCGTGAGAACAAAATAAGGCCTTATGTGATCAAGTAATTAAAACCAAGCTACTTTAAAATGTTCAGTAAATACAGTAAATCTGCTTATGCTGACAAGATATTACATTGCTTGCAAAAATGACCCTTATTTATGTACTTTCAGAAATAATAAGAAGAATTGTATTGTTTTACTTGTAAAATTTGGTGACAGAATTATATGTTGGCTTGCAGGCATGCTTATTATTTGACTCTAGTTTAGGTGCCTATTTTTAAACATTTTTCAAAATAGAAGTATGAAGTAATTGTCCTGTGTCTCTGTTGGATCAATGTTCTTTGAAAAACATTGCTATATAGAAGGCACTGAATATGCTAGAATATCTCAAAGGAAGACGGACAGTTATTAGTAACTTTGGATGACTTTCAAAGACATTGACAGATACTATCAACCTTAAATTAATTAAAGTGCTAGGTACTGACATTCTTCTTTACGCTTAATAAAGCGTATATTCTGTGCCTTTATCAGTTATCACTAACATCTTCATACCACCTTTATAGGAGCATTAAAATTCAGGACATTGAATTTATTGTACTGTAATGCAAATACTGCTGGATGTCTGTTGTGTCCTCTTCACTGCTATCAGTTTTATCATTAAGTTAATGGTATTGTTGGTGTTAGATCTAAAATTAGAACTGCTGCTCTAAGAAACAACTCTTTCAAAAACACACACTTTTGTTTCAGATCTCAAAAAGACATACAGTACTATCAAAATAAACTGGATAATATATTTAACCAAAATAGTATGACACACTTGTCACAGCACGTAGGCATAATGCACTCAGCATCAGGAGATTCTACAAAAATTTTGTTCATCAGCCTATACACCTAGCTGCATACAGTACATACAGTAACTGCTTTTCAGAATGTCAGGTGGCGACTAGATTGAGTGCATTTTACCTCTAGAGAAATCAGCTGAAAGCTAAGAGAGTAACAAGAGTGTCCTGATACATTTTAATGCCAGAAATCTAATAGCAGTAGAGGTCAGTGGTTACCAGGTATGCCAGTACCATTAGATCGTATTACATATCATGTTGCATGCAACTTTTTTTAAATGGAAGAAGAATGTAAGAAACTATAACTCTGAAGAATGCTTTGCCTTTTCTTTTTAACTCAAAATACAAATTAATTCAATGCTATTTATTTTAAACAGACGTTATACAACTGTGCACCCATCCAGATATACATAAATAAATATCATATAGTTTAATCTATGAGATAATCTGTGAATCAGACATCTCTAAAATGTTTTAACCTTGATTTGTAAATTCAAAAATTTCACTGTATTAAAACTCTCCATAGGCTGCAGGGTCAAGTGTTCTATTCCCAGAATCTTATAAAGATTATTATCCACAATATTATTAGACTAACTAGTTGTTACACAGATCACTTTACTAGTCACATACCATATGAGAGATGTTTCTCCAGTCTAAATAACTGATTAGCAACAGTAATTTCCTGATGTTCCTATTAAGCTTCACCATTCTTCTTTTATTGATACAAATCTTTAAGAATACTATCTTTACTCCACATGGATTGAATTAGTTAAAATCTCCTATCAAATATCATCAACTGGCCAGTTTCATGGCTAGTTAAAACATGGGGAAGAGCATGGAGGTGACTTCAAAGAAATTTAGCACAGGATTTAAGTAAAAGTGTGTACCTTGCCTTCTGAAATAAAATTTTCATCTAGAAAATCTAGTATCTAAATTTTTCCATGCTCCTGTTAAATGAGTCACATTTAATCTCTGAGAGAGTACAACAGCATGCCATAGGCTAAATGTGGCTTAAAAATGTAGTATTTGTTTTTGGATTCCTTCTGCAATAAGGATGCTAATTTGACAGACTATAGTGGTACAAGCAAAACAAGTAAGGAAAACGAGAGAGTGGTGTGTTATTGTTTCAGCTGCCACTTGCTAGTACACCTTTCAAATAAAATACAACTTTCATGTGTATATCCTGTTTTGACTTATGTACTGAAAAACTATAATTTTTCTTTTCTATATCCTTTTGGTATTTTTTTGCCACCATCTTTCTTCAAGGTGAGAAAAAAAGAAGGAAATAACTCGCAATGACAACTATTTCTATATTGTTTTCTGTCACTGCCCTTCTGTTTTCTTCCCTTTCACCCTTCTCAAACCAAAGCAATAGAGACTTCTGTTTCACAAGCAGAAGGACCTATCTCTTGCCCAGCCTTCTCTATATCCATATAATGCCAGGCTGTCAAATGAGGCCAGCTATTCCTCTTTATTTCCTACTGATATGTGAAGTCTAAAGGTATTCTATTGTGCATGTTTGAAGAATGAATAAAAAGTGAAGCATATCAACATTTTTGCCTAAATTGCAGGGATACATTTTTAGAGCAATGTGAAGGGATTTAGATGTGTGACTTCCAATTACCTTAATGGCAGCCATCTGGTTCAACATCAATGCATTACACTGAAATTTTATCCCATGCTGCACATAAGTAATGTAGTAATTTACAATAGGCCATCTTTATTAGCCAAGGGCTAGAAAGAATATTTTTGAAAGGGAAAACATTTTGCATTTATTCTACTAAGGCCTCCAGAAGAATACTTATTTTATCTGGAATAAAAACAACAAACAGCAAAAATAAGTAGCACAAACCTCTCTCCTCTGGCCCTTGTTTTATTTTCACTGTAAAAATAATCTTCTTGACAACAATATGGGCATGTATTTAAATTTGGGGAATCACACAGTGAAGGATACTATTTCAGACTAATTTCAGATAATGCCTGAAATGTATATCTCAGATTAAAACATTTCTCCCAGCTTTTGTCCAAAAAATATAGCAGGTTGTATCTTCAACAGCAGATGAAAACTCACCTTATTACAAAGTCATGGCCATCAATCTCTTTTCCACATCCACTGTCCAGAAGGATGCCAGAATTCCCAACAACTGCACAGGTTTTAAATCGGCGATTCTTCATTGGGGAAACTTCAGGGAGAAGGCTATGCAAATCCTGAGAAATGTTTAGGGTGCGACGTCTGTCCAGTACATAATGGATTACATCTCCTGGCTTGAAACTGCTTTTGACCACTGAGACATCTCTTTCAGCATCCAAGAATCGAAGAATATTCTTTCTGGGTTGACAGAAAAATGCACGGATAAAACCCAACACTCACTGCTCACATGGAGTTTATCTAATAGTAATACAGACTGTGCAGAGCGTACAACATAAAGCAGAAGGTAGATAGTGTCAGACAGACTAAGTTCATTTCCCATGCTCTAAGGTGGAGTTAGAGCAAAGCTGTTAGGATGGAGTTCAAATCTTGGTTACAATGTAATATGTAAATACTACAGTGATAGAGCTTAATGACTTCCTACAGACAAAGGCACTGAGAGACCAAGGGAAGATGATTTTGGAAATTAGAAGGCATACTATTTTTGAGTATTTTACAAAATTTTGGAATAAACATGTATTTGAAAAAGGACAAGAGCAGTTTGTTTTCTTAGAAACATCATAGAAACATAGTTAAATATATGAGGTATTTATGATTCAGGAAGTAAATGCTTCACTACAATCTCATCTCTCATAAATCAGCTTGGTTCAGGAATGGCAACGTTTTCTTATAGATTCTTGCTTCACCATAAGAACAACATATTCAGTTTAGCGTAAACTTGCTCCTAATTAACTGAAGTTCAGCCAAAGTTATCCTAATTAACTTGAAATAAGAACACCCACAATCTTTTGCATCTATTTAAACAAAATCAGCTTAAAAACATACTGCAAATTAAACTACTGCAGTCAAGCTGTTAGCTAAACTCATAGAAAAACTTATGAACTCTATCATCACTTTAAATCAGGTGAGTCCAATCTTTTATCTTGCTTCTCTGCAATTAATTGTTTAAACTATTAGCAGGGTTCAGACACACATGATCAAGATATGAGGGTTTAGCAAGCTACCACGGGTCAAGTGAACTACGGTAATTAAACTGTTGTATACTCCCAGTCCACAGCAAATAATAGGTGAAGAATGGCTGCTTAAATGTCAGTTGAAGAAGTTAAGTCATGGTAATTGTACCTGTTTATGGAGGTGGGGGCAGGGGTCTAAAAACTGACACACTTTCAATACATAAGTTCAAAAAAGGCACTTTTAATGACTGCAGCTATGTAATGACTGATACCTGCACTGGCAGTGTCGAGCAGTTTTCAGTACACATTTATCCTTGGTATAAAAAAATTGGGAAGGACTCCAGGCCAGAGCTGCAGGAGCCACTGGTAGCTCAGGATTGCAAATGAGCACAGCCTTATAAGCTCGTGTCCATCCCTGCTCTGCAAAGCATGTACGTTTGTGAAGAGGCATAAAGATCACATCTGAACTTAAGTACAATACCCTTACGGAATAGACAAAGAGCGCTAAGCTGGGGCAGGGTGTTCACTACATGTTAATTTGAATAGAAACTTTTGCCTCTGCAATTCTAACAAGACAAGAAGAAAACAATATATTTTCCACCTGTCAGCAGGTAAGGTGGAATTTAAAACAGAATAGACATTTTGTTGAGTAAGTGAATGCTATTTTTATGTACAAAGTTTTTAGAGCAGAACTTCCTTAGTGCAGATCAAAACAGGAAAGATAACTAGAAATGCCACTCTAGAAGTTGCAACACCCACTGGGAGACATAAAGGGGAAATAAACCCCCACAAGTGAAAAGGGATCAACTATAGCAACACCATGCTCACCAGCAGCCAGCTCTTGTACCACTGCCTCAAGAGGGAAGAATATGTCTGAAACTTCCAACCAGTGACACAAAATACTCACCCTGGAACTGACCTTAAAAGCCACAGGGGAAGTGAAACATGATAAAAATATTTTTTCAAGTGTTTCCTCTCATTTCTTAAACTAGGACAAAAAAAAAAAAAAGGAAAGAACATCTTGGGCTGTCTGTTACAGCGGTCATGTATGAATAAAGCGGCATCAGAGCAAAGACAGCTTGGCCTGAGGCATATGAGGGACTCAGATTAAAGAAGCAGGATAGACAATGTTAAAATCCTGAGTGTCTAAAGCTTTTGATAAGGCCAGGCAATGTATTTCTGTAAAAGGAAGATGAAGACTCCAGCCTGTAAGTTGAATGGACTTAAAATCTCCTTGGGTTTGATAAGCTTCATCTTGTGGGTACTCTGCAACAGATACATAAATTGCTACAAAATGAAACAGAGCAAGAAAGAAGGAATTGCCTAATCTAGCAGTATTAAAAATTATTAAATATCTTCATTACCTAAGAACAGAGCTACCAGAGTTGTGGCTGTGAAGGACAAGAATAATGCCATCAGCCAAGTTATTCAGAGACACACTTCACATACACTCTTATGTGAAAAGGGGTGACCACAAATGAGTCTCAAAATGCCAAAGAAATTATGTGAAATGTATGGAAACCTAGGGCTCTGACTAAAAAAAGGTCACATGTGATCACCAGATTTGCTTTAGTAATTTAAAGCACCCATCCCTGATATCTAGAATCAACAGGCCTAATACTGTTTCTGTTAGCAAACAAGTAGCAACATTTGTGCATGAATAGAGTATCTTGTGTATTATTTTAAAACATAACAGGAAGGCAGTAAAGTTATGCAAACAGTGCCAAAAAAATAAAAGTGCCTTGGATTCCATTATTAATTTGGTATACTTACAGTCAAAGCTTATTTATCTATGCACTTACATATGCTCATAGAAGGCCTCCAAAGGTTTTCAAGTGGACCTGAATTAGACCCAGATAACCAACTACTTATTTAACAGAGCTGAAATTTCCAAAATGTCTAAGGAATTTACTTTTCAATAAAAATGTGAGATGGGCAAAAGTCACTGAATCTTAGTATCTTCTCACACATTTAAAAACATTTTCTTATCTGAAGTTGTCAGTAGCATATTCAATTAAATGTATGGACAGGTATTACACTATGCATAAGAATCCTTGTATAAGAGATATGTAATAATGCTATCATTAAAATATTTTAATTGATTCATCTAACTGTATCCAGATATGTTTTAATACTGAAATAAATATGATTAAGAATGCAGATGTTCATGCTATTGTTTTAAGTTCCTCTGGTGCTACTGACTCATCTCTACCATGGAGATAGAAGTACTTCCCATTTTCATGTAAGTGCTAAGAGGAAAAAAAATTTACAAAGGGATATGACAAAAACTGAAGGTACATACATGAGTGTCTCAGTCTTGATACTGGTTAATAATAAGAACTTGTTTAAACCTCTGTTATGTCCCACAAAGAGCGCTGAAATAGCACAACAAGGTTATTCTGATTAAATAGACTGACAAAATAATTTAAAATAAGTGCTAATCCACATCCAGCTGCATATAAAATTCAAAAGTAAGCTCAATTAGAGGATGGAAAACAACAGCGTGATTTTTAGTAAACCTTGAAGCAAAGGTGTTCTGCAACCTTAACCTAAAATGTGTACAGAAACTGTTTCATTTGAGGCGGTCTTCAAGTTTTCTTTTGGTGAATAAAACTGTATCTGGGGTGTGGCCTGAGCCCTTTGTGAGCAGGTGAGGCAGACGAGGCTCATCTTATCTGAAGCTAAGCAGCTGTTTGCAACATGTTTACATGACTTGCAGGAACATGGTGTCACAATCTTGTGGTTGACCCAGGGTTTTTCTTTGATAGCCAGAAACAGATGTCCGTAATATTTAAAAAACAACTACAACTCCCAGTTATCTGATAAAATACATTTAACAGACAGCATTGTCTCTGAACAGCTTTCCAAATGATATAAATATCTATTGCTTTGGGACAACATGGTGACATTTTTCTACTTATGTGCATTTTTCTGGTTTTATTTTGTATTGTAGTCTTTGTCCTACACAACTATTATGCAAACTCTCCCTGATCTGCCTCAGAATTGTGTGGATTAAGGGAAGAAAATAAATCACTTCAACATTGGATTTTCAAGATTACAAATATATATATATTTTCAGACATTGTCAAGATCATGGAAATATGACCTCCAACACTTTTCCTGGGAAAATCATGCCTTTCGAGCAAGGCAGTGCCAGCAATCCTCGCTGCTGGGGCATCTGGCCTTGTCTGGACCCCAGCTGTGAGGAGAAGCCTCTGAAGTGTATCCTCAGTACCCAGGAGGCGAGGCTAGGCTAGGCTAGCTCACCAGCATTATGGAAACAGAGACAGACTAAGTGATTACCTAGTCCACACTCTGCCCCCACTGAAGACGTGCCTTTATCTACATCACCCCCAGCCCATGTTTATCTAATATACTCCTAACAACCTCTCCATGTGGTCTACATCAGTGCTTCCTTAGCCTTACCGGCAGCACAGTACTCCTCGTGCTAGCTCGGATCTTTCTGCAGCAACCGAGGCCTGTTCTTGTTCCTCACACCTTGTCTATGGAGGACTGGCTATTTCTTACTCTTGGGAACAGCCTTCACTTACCTGAGGCTAAGAAGACATCCAACTTTTTTTTTAAACTTTTATTTTTTGACTGCACAGGTCATGTGTTGTAGATCTCTGACCCCTCTTGTTGCTCTCCTGAGGACTTCCTCTGACTGATTCACACACGTCTTTAAACAACTTGATTTTGCAGTGATTTTACTCTAACCCTAGTAAGCCCTCATGTTGCTTCACACTCCCCAGATGAAAGGCAGCTCTCAGCCTTTGAAATCATCAAGGACTACGACCTAGGTAAAGCACACTTTTTGCCAGCTAATGCTGCTTTCCTTGAAGAGGTTTTCTTAAAACTCTCTTTCAGTCAAACTAAAGCCAAACCCAACACAGGTGCAAACACTCACAGTCCCCACTGCCTCCTCAGGAGGCCAGCAGGAGCTGTAGCCATCTACAAGGGCAGGCTGTGACCTTGTGTTACCACACCGTTCTTGTTTTGTTTTGTTTTTTAATTAAACAACACTAAAAATACTCCTGTCCCAAAAGAGTAGTGCTCTCCAACACTCTGCTTGCCTCTAGCGCTGAAAAAGAAGCAAGTACTTAAGACCAAACTGTATTTCTATGTTTGAGTAAGGGAAAAATGAATAGTTTAGTTTGAATAATCATCTTTCCTTTCCTGTATTTCCTTTTTATGATCTCTCTATGCAAATTGATCACAAGCAGGCTTCTAATAAATTCAGATCAGTCAGGACTTTTAACCACAGTTCTAACAGTTCAGGTCTGTTTCTGAATGTGCACTTCATGCAAATACAGGGAGGATTTTTCACATGCTACCAAAATAAAAGATTATTTTTTTATTTTTCTAAGGAGCTGTTTATTACTGAAAGGCCAATGGTTATTTACATCCAAATGTTTTTATTTGATTTGTAAGGCATCTGACCATAAATAAGTATTTTAATCTCTAAATATTGTCTTGATCACTTTGATAGTAACTAAACAGTTTGTTTAAGTGCTGACTTTAGTTCTTTCTCAAATTGAACACAGTCTTCAAGTTTTAGATTTTTTTGGACTCATTTGGTGTTTTTTTTTCCCTTTTTTTTTAATAAGACAAACAAAACATACAAAATCCTTTTGATATATGATCAGTAAATGTCCAGTGACATCTCACCCCCAAAAGATTCCCATCTCACTGAAGTTACTGCAGATTCTCATTCATTCTTCTATTGAATTTTGAAAATTCTCTAAGATTTGGATTTGTTAAAAACACACCTAACTACAACTAACCATGGAAGGGTTCCTGGCATTCCCCAGCCCATGGAGGGCCATATAAACAGAAGTGCCATATTACGGGAAAGTTGCTGTCTGGCTCTGTCTCCATTCTAGCTCTCCTTGTGCCCTTCAGGGCACCTCACTCCCCCTTTACCAGAAAGGTCACTTTAGAAGCTGAAGCATATACTAATTGGGCACTAATTTCCAGTGGGCATGCAAAAGCAGAAGAGGGCTTTTAAATAGAGTGTGACCCAACTACTGCTTACCGTATGAAGGCCAGCCATGTCAGCTTTTCATGAATTTAAGCAAGTTAGAGTCAAAAGGAAGGAGTCAAAGAAATTAATCACCCTAACTGACAGTGAACACTAACTTTTCAGTTGAGACAAGGGTCTAAGGAGGCAAAAAACCCTTAAGGTTTATTATGACTAAACCAGACTAGAGAGCCCCAGTTTGCATGTCCTTAGAGACACAGAAGATCTGAAGCAAACAGCGCAACTGGCCCCAAAATGTTGCTCCAAAAGCTCCAGAGCAATTGTACTGCTCCATTGCCAGATCAGTATTTACTACTTGCACTTAAGGGACTTATCATAGCTGTTTCATATTAACTTGAAAGATAAACAATTATAATAATCTGAACCTTTCTAAGGAGGAAGTTGCACTTTTTTTTTTTTATGACGCTGTTAACATCTTACAAGTTCTCACACTTTTCTGACACGAAATTTCCACTCATCGAGTTCTCTGTTACACTGCAAAGAGATAAATACATCCTCAACACACTTTTTTTTTTTTTTTTTTCATTTTGCCTTCCTGCAATTCAAAACCTTCGTCTGCTCCCTCCAACATAAACGACCACAAAGGCGCTCACGAGCCACATCTGGGACAACCAGGGGATCAGGCCCAGCCAGCACAGGTTCATGGAAGGCAGGTCCTGCTTGACCAACCTGATCTCCTTCTATGNGGTGAGGCCGCTCCTCGAATACTGTGTTCAGTTTTGGGCCCCTCAGTACAAGAAGGACATTGAGGTGCTGGAGCGTGCCCAGAGAAGGGCAACAAAGCTGGTGAAGGGTCTAGAGCACAAGTCTTATGAGGAGTGGCTGAGGAAACTGGCGTTGTTTAGTCTGGAGAAGAGGAGGCTGACAGGAGACCTCATAGCGCTCTACAACTACCTGAAAGGAGGTTGTAGCGAAGTAGGGGTTGGTCTCTTCTGCCAAGTAACAAGCGATAGAACGAGAGGAAATGGCCTCAAGTTGCGCCAAGGGAGGTTTAGATTAGACATTAGGAAAAAATTCTTTACTGAAAGCATGGTCAAGCATTGGAACAAGCTGCCCAGGGAAGTGGTGGAGTCACCATCCCTCGAGGTATTTAAAAGACGTGTAGATGAGGTGCTTAGGGACATGGTTTAGTGGGCATGGTGGTGTTGAGTTGACGGTTGGACTTGATGATGAGTTCTTTTCCAACCTTAGTGATTCTATGATTCTATGATTTAATCAAAAATAAGTGGAAGAATAGAGTCACACACTGAGACATCAGACTGTAGTTCATTTCACACAGGTCACAGACGTGCTGGCATCAGTCCTGTGTGGAAGGCTTCCCCAGATAGGTTTGTACCATCTCATCCACATCTCTCCTTTCTGAAAGTATGGCCTTCAATACAACTGAAATTTCCTAATTTCCATAACTGGAAAACCTTCCAGTAGAAAGGAGTAGAAAGGACTTAAGACACAAAACCTTGCAGAAGGTGGATTCTCTCTCTTCTTCATAACTGAAATCATTCAGACAGAAGGGGAGTCAAGCAAGCAGTCTTCTTCCCTTAGGCATAGGAATTACCAATTATTCTTCAAAGAAGTTGTCAGCAATCAGAAGGTAACATCAGTTGGAAAAATCACTCTCCCGCTAGAGCAATCATGATGGGCAAGGCAGGAAATTTGCTACAGTCTCAAGTAATTAATAATACCCATAATATCCACCTCAATCACAGAAAGTCTAGTTCTTTCTTCTAATGCCTGCTTAACATCTCCAAAGGCTGCTGCTCTCCCAAAAGAGCTGCTACACTCCCTAGACTGCCTCTTCTGGCTGCAAAATCCCAGAGAGCACCTTGTCACACCAGAAAGCCAGTGAAAGCTTTTCATCCTCCCATAAGGTCCTGATAAAAAAACTTTTTCACTCATTGACTCCTATCTGAGCCTGACCTTGCAAGAACTTATAGGACCTTTGAGGCTGATAGACTGGTCAATAACCTGAGCAAAAATAAGATGGCCAGAAATTATGCCGATGGTCAACAAAGCAAATAGCAAAGCATAATATTCCGGCTGCCAGCTAACTAGGTCCAGACATAACATTAATTAGCAGTCCTCACACAATGCAAAAACCTCTATCAAGTATTTTCTATGTTTTAAAATTGCTAATATGAGTGTCAATCTGACATTAAGACACAAAAGTAGCTGCCATTTATGGGTGATGGTAAGTTTTATGAAATGTCTTTATGCTGTACACAAATGGTTTCACAAATTATTTCTCCACTGCTAAGAACTGATAACTTTTTCTACATTATTCAACAGGCGCTAGCTTTTTTTTTGTTTCTCTCTTACCATTGTTTCTCTCTTACTATTATTTGCTATGGTCAACCTCCCACCACAAGACCACTACTGTTCACATTAACAGTTGAAATAACAGAGTATGAATCATCTTCATGGTCTACACAGTGCATGTCATGTACTTTGGACGGTTGAACAGTTAGTTTAACCATTAAGCACACTCTAGGAAATTGCTAAGACACATTTGAAGTTAGTCCTGATAGGTCTGTAGGTGTAAAAATATTTACGGCTAAGATGCTTCTTACTGCTGTGACAGGGAAGAAAGGTGTATAGCAAACCGCCTGTAAAAGTGAAAGAAGAATGCACACTGTTTAGTCAGCATCAGTGGAACACATATGACAAGGGGTTGCATGTGGCTTCCGCAAGGAAAAGCATGCCAAACTTCACTTCCTCACCACTGAGTACCATAACTGAATATGCTATGCATGCTAGCAAAGAGGATTTTTGAAAAGAATATGACTGGCTGGTAGCACTGATTCCTTTCATACAGTTCATATCAAATTTTGGCCCTGAGTCACATTAATCTAAAATCTTTTACTGGTTCAGTAAAAACACCTGCTCTCTGGCCCAGCGTTCATGATGGTAGCTATTTCATCTCAAAACAAGACTAGCAATGTGGACATCTAAATAACCTCAGCTTTATGCTCTCTACTGTACAAAAAGATCTTTATGCTGAGAAAGTGGAACCTTTACTGCTTAAACCAGTGTACAAGATACATGTTTTTCTTTATTGTACTGCTGAGACAAAAAAAAAAAATCCTTCATTATACAACTTTTAAAAACCACCACGTAATCACATAATGATGCGTCTTAAGAGTACATCAGTAATTTATAAAATGAAAGAACTTCTTTCCCTCCAGCCAACAGTAAGGAAGAAACTGATTTTGAAAGTCATGATCTTAGTAGATTGAGATGATACACATGCAGTAGCAGGCTTAAAAAAGTCTAAAGCATTCTTTACTATTTTACCTCTTTGTCTGAATAATGTATTTTGTTTTTGAAACAGGTGAAAAATTAGCATAACCCAAGCTTCATTTTCTCTCTTAATTCTAATCAAAAAGTTATTGTAATATTTTTACTTGTTTGTTGTTTGGCTTAAGCAGCAAGGTGTATTTGTTTTAAATGGTTCTGAAATACGACTCTTAACTCTTTTCAGTCATTTTGTTGAAAAATTATCTGTGTCTACTTATAGTCACTCAACAGCTTCCGAATCAGTTTACTTCACAAGTGAAACAGTGTAGTATATTCTCCTAATTGTCAGAACCATAACCTATGATTTGAAATTTCAACAATATTCTTCTGAAGTCACTCAATATTCCTCCAACTTGAATTGTCAGTTATATGCATATACATTTTAAATACTGTTACTGATACAGATAATCTGCTTGTCTTTCCTAGACTACCTTGGAGAAGAACTTAGCCTTTACAGAATGCCCATACACTGGTAAAACAAGCTGCATCTGAACAGACAGTCCTGGAAGAAACTCCATTCCTGAACTGCACCTCAGCTGCATTTTAGGGTGACCACCAGGTCTTCCCCAATAGGAAACCCAGGTGCCTGGGGACCAGCCGAGTGCCTGAGGGTTCCTTAATCTAGGCAGTCAGAGAGTGGGGACTCCACAGAGCACTTGCCAAGCAGCTGAGACACAGCTACAGGCTCCAGAGTATTAATTTGCTGCCTATCCAAATCCTGCCACTCTTTCCATTCCTGACACTGTTCCTCAGCTTTCGCATCAGAGCTGCTCTATGGGCATCAAAGCATAAGACTTCCAGAAGATCAATCCTTTACTACAGCTTCATACATTTCTGAGCTACCCATATCTTTTGCATGCTTTAGAATTAGGGCATAAAATAGGAGTCATTAAAAAAAAACCCCTAAGTTCCTCATTCAAAGAAGCCGTACTTTCATACATGGAAACATAGCCTGTTTAAGGGTTTTTGTGAGCTGTCCTTTAATTAAAAAAAAAAAAAAATGGTAGAAAGAGAAATTACATAGAAACCGCATTTTAATTAGATCAAATTCCTACTGAACATCTTAATATTCAGAAAATCAAGCCTACTCTGCCATGTGATTGCTGCTAAAAATAGTTAATTTTCTACCATTTTTCACAGAACACGACACTCCTAGCCCTCCACACTGCCACCCCATGCTCCATACCCTTCTCTCACTGGTCACCTTCCTGATTAAGACAGGGAAGATACGATGACAATACAACACACTAAGGGGCTTCTGCTTTTTCTTCTCTCAGGCCCCAAGCTGAGTAGACTCACTGTAATGTAAGACACATCAGAACTATCACTCACTTTAACTTTGCAACCGTGTTTCCCAACTCAGCGTGAGCCTATGGCTCTTTTTGGCCTCTATGAATTCAGAAAAGGAAGCTGCATAAGCTATGGGTATTGTCAACACCTGACCGTGTGACTTGGACCAGCCATAGACAGAGTTGGATATGCAGCACCTGATGTCCTAGCTCGACTCCTACATCTAAGTTGCCTGGCCAAGTTCCCTATGTAGTTAAGGGAGAAAAATTGGTATATTCAGGGTACTTCCATCTATCCTATTTCAGACCTTTAGGGTGAGAGGAAATCATGTCCTAAAAGTGCCAATTTCTCAGCACTGACTGCAAGAGAGTTCTAGACAACCAGTTCAAATGTGGACATGCATAATGTAGATATTGACTGCATGGGTCTGATTGACACAGCCAGATGAAAACATTTTATTTATTCTTATGAAGGATGACTTGAGTTTGGAGTCTAATGTAATTTAGTTGCGTTTAACATTGCACCCTAAATATGTACAGTTACAAAATATCCACCTGTAACTGTAAATCAAATGACTGTTTTCCAGACCACAAGAATTATAGGCAATATGAAATGAAAATAATTATACGTAATATGAAATAAACTACTTTTTATTTAAAATACTCACCTTATTTCCAGTACCAAAGAAGAATTGATTTTCCAGCGTTCTACAGCATGCTGGAAGATTGAGGAGCCACCCTTTCGAATTATCTTATCAGAGCTATTGATCATTGATCTACTCAAACTCAGTTCACCATCTCTGCAATGCAATATAGAAAAGACACAATTACATCAAGGCTTTAGCTTTAAGTCATTTATGTCAGAAGAATTTACTAGTTTTAAGTAATTTATGTCAGAAGAACCAGTGATATTTCCTTTTATTCGCAACAAAATGAACCAATTATCTCCCCTTCAGAATTATTCTGCTTGCCAAAGCAAATAAACTGTACCTGTGAGAAATCTATGGGACACCTAAATCTAATACCTGAATATGCAATTTAAGATCTTAAATATGTTTGTATTTGTAATGAAACAGACATAACAAAAATTACAATAAACTCCAAATTGTGAACCTGGACCAAACCAGTATGTTTGTGAGGCAGATTCCGCACTTCTATGTTCAAAATTTCCAGTATAAAACTGAGAATTAAGTGTTAATTTTCAAGCCTTCGCCCAGCAATTGCTGATGTTCTACAATAATGGCCTAACCGACTCCCTTTGCTTCTTATTGATACTAAAAGACTTTCATGAATGGAATTCTGGAGCTTAATGGCATATAAAACACAACATTTTCCAAGACTTCCTGAAACTTTTGTATGCACACATTCAAACAACCCCAGTTGTCTTATCCTCTTCATAAATCTTATCATATTCATAAATTTTGGTAAGGTAACCTTAAAAAAATTAAAACATGTAGTAAGCTGTGGGTAATGACCACTGAACATCTGATGAGGTATCATAATGTTACCAGTTGCAATGATATTAGCCAATAGGGTCACACAAATATGACAGAGAAGCTAAAACGCTGCAAGCACAACTTAAGGTGTTAGGTCTAAAATCTGTTTTTATCTCCATATGTTTCCAACATCTTCGATACTGTTTCCATTTAGGTGCCAGAGTTCAGCTGAGTTCAAATGTAGCTGTTAATCACAAATATATCAAAGTTGTTGGATGTAACATTCTACCATGTTGCATGTCTTGTATCTCTGGAGTATATACAACAGTAATATACAGAAATCTCTTCATGCTCTGAAATACTGCCAATAACAATAACTTCACTTAGCTTGCAGACAGAACTTTTGACCACCAACCATTCAACCACCAAAATGGAAAAGATGTGAGACTGTTAGCTTTCTAGGTTGTAAGTTCTCAAAACAATTGGATCCTAGCCCTTAGTAAGAGCTACAGCAACATTACTGCAGCATATATATAAAGTACTAATATTTGGTAAATTATATAGCAGACTAAACTCAAACTAACCTGCAATGGGACATTAATTAAGCTAAATGAACAAAACTGGTAACGTGTAGTCATTTGCAAAAAGTGCCATGATTGCAAAAGCCCCTGTAACTAATAAACGAGTATTATACACTTCATTAAAAACATTGATTACTATCAACGCTGTTCCTCCCTCATCCCCTCTATGCCAACATGCTGCAGTACTGACATTGCACGGACTCTTAGTGAGTAAGAGTGCCACCTACCGAAAAACCTACAACTTTAAGCAATCCTGTAGGTACAAGATCTGTATGCAAATTATCTAGTGTGTGACAGCAACTTGTGGCTGACAGTGTCAACCTTCACTGAATTACCTTGCCTTGGTGACCAACGAGACCAATACAGTAAGACTATCTCTTCTCCTGAAGACAATTCATTAAATATAAATAACTGTCTTCACGCACATTCCATAGAAGATAACACTGTTTAAGAAACACTGCATTCCACATAATATGTGTTTTTCATTACTTGCTTAACCTTTAAACGGACACTGCTGTCTAGTTAAAGCAGGGCACGCTTCCGCTATTACTGTCCTAGCAAACTTTGCTATGAGAACACAGCTGATTTAAGGTTTATCACATACTTTGGAATTGCACAAAGTCCATTTTGGAATGTCTGGGATTTACCTGCAGTGTCACTAATAACCATAAAATGGGCCACCTCGTGCATTCACAGTTTTGCATTACCAGTACTTCTGGACGTAAAACATCTCATGGAAAACTAATTTTGCTTTCCCTTGGTCAGTCAAAAATAACCAAACGGCAGGAGCCCTTCCTTTAAGGAGGAAAGCAAGTGTAACATCAACAGTGGCAGCAGATACTAGTAGTACACTAGGGTTTTTTTCCCTGCTTCGTACAGTGAAGGATGGGAAGATGGGCTGTGAAAAGAGACTATATTGTGATATTCTTAGCCAAAGTGAGTAGCACCATACTGCACATGAAGTCTCACTGATATCAAAGAAATACAGAGATCACTAAATGACCTGGTAGAAATACATTACAGCTATATTTTAAAGTGTCGTTAAGGACATACATATTTATAACTAAATACACTTATTTGCTTTCATTTAATATTAAATCATCAGTTCATTTTAGTACCTTTTAAATCATGTCAAACAATGTATCATAAGCTGGAGTGGGCTTTTTTTGCAAATCATATGGATTCTACCGAGTTACTAATTTCTGAATCATTTTAGCAGTTACCTCTAGTCTGACAGGAAGGAGTACATATTAAGAAAGATGGGTATCTTTAATGCTGATTCTCCCTCACACATTCGTTTTCACATATATTTTTGCACACCTACAACCCCAAAATTTTAAACTTTTGTACGTCTTATAAGTATGCAGATACCACAGCATCATGGCAGATACCCAGGCCGAACAAGAGGGAAAGTTACCAGCAAGTTGAGAAAACCTTTAATACCAAGGGAAGCACAACCATACAGGCGCACATGAGAGGCCACACCCTGCTCCCGGGAGGTGCCAGGGCCACTGCCGCCCAGCTGTGCCCAGCTGCACTCAGCTGCCTGCACCCCGCTCCCGCACCAGCCTGCCTGGGCAAGGGCCGGGGAAGAGGGATACACTTTCTGCCTTTAACTCTGGGGATGCAGGGACGAAGGGGGGACTAAGTAGGTTGTAATAGCCCCAGCTTCCTCCAGACCCGTACGGGCTCTTACAACCTCCTTATGCCTCATCCTCAAATTCACGCAAGGGCTTACACTGAAGGACAAAAATCTGTTGTGAATACATCTCCTCCTCAGTCAATTCGCACAAGCAAACAGAAAGCATGAGCCCCTTCCTTGTCTTTGATGATTTCACTATGCCACCGCGGAATTTATGCATTCCTTCTGTGAAAACAAAAAATTATACGCCTCCAAGAAGAACAGGCTTGATTGAAAACCCAGCATCTTCACAGGATAGCTGCAAGTTGGGAGAAAAATAAGGAATACAGGCATGCATGTACACAAACACAATGTGCGAAAAAGAGAAAGCTGAGGTGTAAACAGAAAAATGGCAAGGGACTTTTTGCCTTTTATTTTCAACCGAAGACAGGCAGGAAAGGGAAAATAAGTAACAGAGGCTCTCAGCAAGAGACCAAAGTTTCCAGCGGAGGAGCCTCGGGAGCTAAGGGGGATGTCTCTCGCACTATCAGAGCAAACATCCCCAAGGAGAAGTGAAGTTAAGCACAGCTCCCAGGCAAACTTCAAGGACAGAGGCAGGAGCCACCCGCAGCTGCCAACGGCCGCGCACCCCGGCACGCTCGCCTCGGAAGGGCTCCCAAAGCAAGAAACGAAGCACAACGCGCTCCGGCGACCGCCCGCACCACCTCCAGCTACCCCGGCCCTCGGGGAACAGCCGCGCCCTGTTACTGTGGCTGGGGGGAGCAGCACCAGCCGCAATCCCAGCACCGGGCAACCTCCACCCGTCCCCGTCCCCCTCGCCCCCAGCCCGCAGCCGCTGGGCTCCGCCAGCCAAACCCACTCGTAACCCGTCCCGCGGCGGTACCCGTGCCCCGCACATGGCTCTCCCCCCCGCCCCTTCCCTGCGCCGACCAGCGAGAGCACCAAGTTGAGGTGGCAGCGCAAGGAAGCAGTCTCGGCCCGGGGCAGCGCCGGGTGACCTGAAGACACGGGTGGGGCCGCGGGAAGGACCTCAGGCAGCGACATCGCCTCGCTGCCCCCTCGGAAAGCTCTCCCGCCGCGGCGCTCCACAATTACCCGGCGAGCGGTGCCTCCTGGCGCTCCTCGGTCCGCGCTATTTCTTTCGTCTTATAAAAGATGAGGAGGAGACTTATGGTGCACACAGTCCACCTCTTCCTGACTGAACGCATGCCTTCTGCGAAATGCGGTCCCCCTCCCCCTTTTCCTTTGTTTGTCAAGGGTGTGCGGAAAACAACTCCGCACGCAGCACAAATGGTCAAAAACACGGTAATATTTTTTTCGAAATAATTAAAGAAAAAACAATAAAACCAGGCGGGCGCAGACGCTGGGGGCTGTTTGGCGTTTAGTTTGCCTTTCTTTCACCGTGTCCTCCCCTGCCCAGGAGCCGGGCTCGCGGGCTCGCTCTCCTCGGCGCGGGGGACAAATCCGTAGCCTCGCCGCTGCGCGCCCGCCGCCCCGACCGCGCTCCTCCCGTTGCTCCTCCGCTCGAGCTCCGGCTCCACTGCGGCCCGTTACGACCAAGGCGGCGACGGCCCGCGGGCGACGCGGGCACCTCCCTCCCCGCGGCGGGGCGGTGGCTGGCGGAGCGCGGCCAATGGGCGCCGCGCGGGGGCGGGCAGCCGGCGCCGGGCCGCGGGCTCCGGCAGCGAGTAGCAGGCAGTCCCCGCTCGGGGCTGCGGGGGCCGCCGGGGTCTGTGGTAGCGTGAGGTGAGCGCTGCGGCGGGGGAGGAGGGGGGGCGGGAGTGCACGGCAGGCACCCGCTGGACCGAGGCTGGAGGCCCCTCCTTTGTAGCCCTGCTCTGTTCGGGGAGGGGGTGTCTTTCCCCCCTCAAGCACGTTGTAACTCGTCGCCTGTGGGGTTTCAGAAAGTTTGAGTAAAGGACCGCCAGGGCAGTCCCCTGAGAAGAAACGACACGCTTCCTTTTCTGAGAAGGATAGGGGATTTGTTAATTTTTAATTTTTCTTTTCCTCTCTCCCCCGATGGGCGGTTGGAGCTCGAAAAGAGCACTGGAGGTTTTTCCCAGCCTCGGAGCACCGCCTCGGCAGCTCCACCAGCCCCGGCACCAGCGGGAGAATGCGGGGAGCGGGGGGGGAGGAAAGGAAACGGCAGGGCCCCTGCACACCCCCGACGGGAGGTTAGCCCCGGAGCCTGGCCAAATCCACCACCCAGCCCCCGCTCCCCGGCCTCCTGTTTCATCTACACGGTCTCGGCGTGGCCGTTACTTTCCTACTTCTGCTAGGACGATTTCTCTGAAATGCAGAAAAAAACCCCGAAACCCAAAACAAAATAAAAAACCCCTTTAAAATGCATAACGCAACATGAAAAAGAAAAGATGAGCTATATCCACTTTTCTTAGTATTATTTTGCCCTCTTCTAAGTGACGACTGGACTGTCCTTATTCTGTGTGACAGGGATCTGCCCACAGCCTTGAAGTTTGCATTTGTGGGGCAGGCTTCAACACCAACATCACTCTTCTCCCACGGGGATCCAGGAAGTGTTTGTGACAAATCCATCGTGACTCCTCTCCTCTTAATTTAGGTTAAGAAAGGGAGCTCACAGGATGACAGAACCTTCCCTGCATCTGTTTGGTCTGATATGCTGTCTCCAGAACTGTTTGATAACAGACATTTCACGGCAAGATGCAAGCAAATTTGGAGACAAGCATGGATTTTTTTTTTCCCTCAGGAGATTATTCCCTCACAGGCATTAAAAGTGAAGAAAGGTTAGAGAAATCCTTGAGAATGTCAGGGCTGCTAACAGTTGTTATGTTCTAAAAATCAATTTTGTTTAATAGGAAAGGTTTGATTAAACCTCAGTGGAATGGAATGGAAACTTTGCAATTTCCTTCCACACAAGCCAGATCAAGCTGCATTTTCTGTGCTCTTCTCTGCGGTGGCTCTGATAACCTAGTCTCAGAAAGTGACCTCTAAATAACATCAGCAGCAAAAGCAGAAAAAAACATTCTATCTGTGAGTGTGAACTTCAAATTTCACTTGGTACAATGTCAGACAGTCTGTTGTAGAAAAAAAGTTGATTCAATGTAAAACTCTATTTAATACCATTGTAAAAACTGCATCACTTGTTCAGCTTAAAAGTTAGGATTCCATCAGTCTTGTCAGCCCTGTTGAACATCTGTAATACTCTTTTTTATACATTATATTGTTTTTGTATATTAGATTATTTTTATGATTAGATGGGCTCATCACCAACAGATATTGAAAATGCATACAGGGGATCCCAAATTCACCCACCTTCAGTGGTGGTTTTACGTGGTTCCACCTGCAACTACCAAAGACAGCTTACAGTATCAGTTAGCCACAGCAGTTCTTGGTTTTGTGCTAGGCCATTCAGAAAGTAGTATGCCTTCATCTTCTTCTTCCCCATCTTCTGCTGCGCTTCTTTCCCCTGAAGCTTAACACCCAGCTCTTCTGCTGCTTCATATGGGCTGCTCCTCACCCCACAAAAGGAATCCCTGCTTGCATCCAAGAGACTTGAGGACTGATGGTGATGGGTGTTATGAGGTGCCTTGCCAAGCAGTGCACTTTTGTCTCTGTGCTCAGACTGCTTACAACCAGTCTGACTGAACCCAGAGAGGCCAAAAAATGTTGACTCCAAACTGACTCTATGTTTGGAGATCCCCACGATACCTATCCAAACACAAGGAATAGACAGTTCAATAATCTCTAGAGCTAGAATCCTCACAGTTCTCATACTAAACCCGTAGATTGATACACTGTAAGTACTAATTTTCACTAGATACAGCAGTGTCTGAACACATACCATCAATGGTAACAGGTCAAAACACTCCATCATTTCTCGCTGGACAGGTAGCTATTGGACCAGGTTATCTATTAATAGTTCTTCTCATGTGAAATCTGCAACCTACCGCATATCAGACCCTACATGACTAGCTTCAGGACCATTCATTCCCCCTACATCCCTAGCATGACTTGCTCTTTTGTGCCTCTGGTTCCTGCATCAGGGCCATGGTTAGTCCTCACGCTTTTCTCTTCACCGAGACATCTGGGTGGCTATATATCAACATCTCATCCATGATTGCAACATCTGGGTAGTGCTAGCACAGGCAGCCACAGCAGCCTCATCCAGGCAAGTGGAAAATTTTGGGGTGTTTTTTTATACCTGTGTGGTTTTAAATACCACCAGCAGTACCAGCATCTGCTCTATGATGGTCCCAGCACTCTTGAGAAACCTATCCAATATTGTAACTACAAGCTCTAAACCATCAAGACTCCAAAACTTTTACTCAGTTATTAAAATCTAAAACTGTGAGTTTACACTTGAGTAAAATATGGAGAAAAACACTTATCCAAAAGCACAGATTAGTAATCTGTGGCCATTTTCCTGAAAATTCAGGCTGTTCCCATGCCTGTCATTCTACTACCACGAAAACACACTGCTGGGTCAGAAAAGGACTATGGAATCCTGAGAGGTAACCCAGAGCATCCCCTGTCACAAGACAGGATTTGTGATATCACGCATGTACCTGACCCATATCATCTAACCTGTTCTTGAAGACTTCTGCTGTTGGCAACTCTACCACTTGACGTCTCTATCAATCTGATCCTGCAGTGATTCACTGTCTTCAGCTTCTTGCGCATGCTATTCTAAGCTCTGAGGTTATCTGTGTAGCAGGGTCCCTGAGTCACTGCTTAAAAGTTGATCCAGGGCAAGTTCCCAACATGTTCAGTGCTCTCCCAAATCAGTCCGGATCTCTATTTCAGAAATAGCCTTACAGCTGTGAATACAGTGAGGAAGACCCCTCTCATAGCTGTTCTGACCAAATTTCCCTCCTAATATACTCTTATTCTCTAGTTTTCTGATGTACTCAAGTAACAGGCAGATGCATATAGTAGACAGGTATATAACATATATATAAAACATAATTGAGCCAGGTGGTACAGTTCATTTGCAATGACAAAGTTTATTATAACACCAAATGAGTTTACTGTATAGAGCATTTAAACATTCATATCTATTATTTCACTAATTCCTTTAATTACCTTTCTTTCATGTATCATCAACAGCACTTCATATCTTTAACAAGCTATCTAAATTATGCCTTGAAATTATTTCCTTTTTCTCATACAATCTAATGATATTTAAATAATGAATAGAGTTAATATCAAATTGTATGGTTTATTTTACATGAATTAAAGGAATGGCTTAGCTCTCTGAACCCAGAAACATGTTCAGTAAATCCTATTTCATGGCAGCTGGTGATGACAGTAAAATTTCTTTCATGAAGACTACTGGAGGAGCAAAAATGTGAATAATACAAATAATCATGCATTTCAGCATTTCAAATTTCAGAGTGCTAATTAGTTCCTACGGCAAAGAGTTCTTGAAAGGCTGCATTTCATGCTGAAGAAAGCAGCTAGAAACTAAAAAAATTTACACTTGTTAAAACATATTACCATATAAAGTCCTTTTTGCGTTAAGAGTATTTCATGTTGTGTGTGGGTGCCCAGAAATATTTTCTGACTTAATTCTGTCCTTGTTATCACTGAGGATAGAGAAACACTAGAAGAGATTGCCTGGGGAAGCTGTAGCGTTTCCATCACTGGATGTCTTTAGGACAAAGTTACAAAAATCTCTGGATTATTAACTCAAGGTGGAAGGATGGAAGAGGTAATTTTTCAGGTCCCTTCTAACTATTATTTTAATAAATAATTTCAATGTGAATCTGCTCAATTTACAGTAAGTAGAGTTTTTTGATTCCTATATAATAACTTTTAACAGAGTATCAGTATTATGGAAAGGTCATGTGTTTGTATATGCTTTTTTCAGGAATAGGCGTAGATGATGCTTCATTCTTGTATTTGCTTAACACTTTTAACTCTGATTTAGTCCTATGTAATGTGTTTAATAGTATTAACTATTCAAATTTTTTGTAAAAAGGAAACATCAGTTAAAACAATGAATGATTCTTTGAGAAATTTTTAAATACTACTGATACTTAAATCTGTTTTCATGCAGACATCAATATCCTTCAATATTTTCGTTGATGGCTCAAGCAAAGACACCAGACATCCCCATTGTTTGCTTAATGTTAATATGCACAGAAAATTAATACTTTTCAGAAGAAGTACTCTTACGGCCAAAATTTGAATATCTGCTATGCTTCTATTTGTCATCATCTACACATACTTTTGTTAAAATGTCTTCTTCTTTGAAATGTAATCTACTTGCTGTTGTAGTAGAAGTACAGTCCTGTATTACATTTTTAGCATTACTGTCATTGCAAATAGCAGCATTTCAAATATATCAGCTTTATAATGCAACATCTTTTCTATAAGCAGCAGAATTAAAGATGATGCAGTGAAATGCATTTTTGTATAGTTATTCCACTGTATAGCTCTCAAGGTTTGTGTTGGTAGTGCTTAAATTTCTCTTGACATTCAGAAACACAAAAAGCAGGTCAAAATCCATATTCAGATTCACCTCCCCTTTCATTTTTATGACTAACATGCAATGATGACTTAGTGTTTGCAATCGCCTTGCGGAACAAACTCAGGATCAATAATTGGGAGAGAGTTGCAATAAGCTTACATGAATCTCTCAGCAGTTTCTTTCTGTGTGTGATAGGAAGAGAACGTCTTTTTCTGTAGAACACATGCTACAGCAATTCCTTAGAAAGCCATTAGAACTAAATCCCAATGAAACCATACTGTTTTACGTTCATTTGTGCAGTAGTGTATTTATCCAGTACAGAGGTCCCCAGATGAAGTTGCAATGTAACAGGAAGGAAGTATGTTTAATTCAGGGGCACACACTGTTGTGGTTATTACATTGCAGACTTCTCTGATCAGGCACACTTTTATATAGTAGTAAAATATAAACGATATTAATATTTGAGTCAGAGTGATCATGCAGATAGAGGCCAACCTAAAAGAAGACATTGTTGGTTGTCATGATCTCCTTATGTTTATGACATGGGATATTGCATGCCCATATTGCAAATGTTCCATAAACGTTGGTTATAAATACGCAAATTTTCTGCTAATTCAAACTATCTGGCTATCAGCTAGTATGCCATTCAGGAAGGCTAAAACCTCACTGCTTTAAATCAAAATGGCTATCACATTCCTAGAGTCAGTATGTGTGAGATTTGATAATGATGAGCTGCACTACTTCCCATATTTTTTCAGTTAGACTCAAGACAGCCTGCCCTTGGGGAAAATAAACACCCTGTATTTTTTATAATTTGGATGAACAGAAAAAATGAGAAAACAGAAAGAAGGATTAGAGAACACTAGGAAACTAACAGAAGAGAAGAAGAGAGAAGAGGAAGTAGATAGAGAATAAGGATGGGATGAAGCGATTAAGAGTTTGGGAAATGACAGAGGGGGAAACAGCTGTATCTGGTGCAATAAAAGAAATGCGAGAAAAAGTTGAGAGTCCAGAGAAGGTACAAGAAACTTTGAATGGAGGAGCATGATTAACTCAGGCCTACTGAAGAAGTTGATGTAAGAAATGCGTACAGTTGTGTCTGCCTTTTGTCTTGATTTGTCCTTCCTGTGAGGACAGTTGTCGCCCTTGCTTAAATGTGCCTGAGCCTGTGTTCAAGCCCTAAGATCACTCTACTGTTCAGATACAATTGTGTTTTGGAGTCTGAATGAAGAATTTATCTTCCTAGAACATGAAGCATGGTTCAGCTAGGAGACTGCTGTTTACTTAAAAGTTTATTTTTAGTCTTGGAAGAAAGTCAAGAAAATTTCTGGCTGTATTTCCATCCTTGCAGTTTAATGAGCTGTAAATTACAAACACAATTAAAACATAACTACATGTCCTGGTTCCAGCTGGTACAGGGTTAAATTTCTTCCCAGTAGCTTGGGGGGTGTGCTGAGTTTTGGGTTTGGTGTGAAAGGAGCGTTAATGGCCCATTGATGCTTTCGCTGTTCCTGGGTGGTGCTTGCACCCCGGGGAGCACAGCCAGGGTGGTGGACTCAGCTGGCCAATGGGGTATTCTATACCATGTGACATCATGCTCAGTATAAAAATCAGGTGTGGGGGGCAGGGCTTGTCCCCCAGTTCAGGACACACGGTTGGCGGTCATTGAGCAGTTGCATTGTGCATCACCTGCTTTATATATTCTGTTGTTGTTGTTCTCATTGTTATTATTACTGTTCTACTTTGTTTTATTTGAATTATTAAACTATTTTTATCTCAACCCAGGAGCTTTCCTACTTGTGCCCTCCTGATTCTCTCCCCCATCCCACTGGAGGGAGGGGTGAGCGCGCAGCTGCGTGGTGTTTATTTGCTGGCTGGGGTTAAACCATAACAGTCCTTTTTGGCGCCAAACGTGGGGCAGCGAAGGTTGAGATAATAACAGATTAATTAGAGCATATTACGGACCATATATCTGTTAACATATTACTTTGTTCTGCACCACGTTAAATATTGGAATTGGGTTTTGTAGCCTGCTGTG
>VZTQ01000644.1:0-44186 GCA_013400755.1 Pelecanoides urinatrix
TGCAAGGAAGAAAAAAAAGCTTTGGGGAAATCCATCGGGGAAGCAGACTGAACAGGGTTTCCTGCGGGGTGAAATGCCTTTATAAGCACTCCAGGGAAGCGGGTTTGTTGTAGGGCTGCCAGGAGCAGGTGTTGAAAGAAAAAGGAACAGCCAGGAGGGACTTACCCGGGCTGAGCTGACGGTTGTGGCAGTGAAGTGGCTGCTGGAGGAAGAGATGGTGTCGCTGTAGGACATCATAGAGTAGGAGTCGGTGCCGATGCTGGGCCCCGAGGGCTGTCGAGCCTTCATGGACTCGATCTCTCTCTTCAGCACCAGGTTGTCGAAGCGGTCGAGGTCTTGCGGGGAGATGACACCCCGCACCTCTGAAAGCAGTGAGAACTGGGCCAGGCAGACAGACAACCAAAGAGAGGTTGGGGCACGACCATACTCCTGGGTAGGTGAAGACCCATCCTCCCGCACTGTTCAACAGTGGTAATGAGATGTACTGGCCAGTAACGCACGAGGAGGTTTCATCCTAAACTTTACCAGAAGCTCCTCTGCCACTGAACACCAGCCTGTATTCCCCATAATGTCCTACATCCAGGTTTTACTTTCATACTCTCACATCCCGAGCAGATAACCTTGGAGGCATTGAGCCACTCTGTGACAATGGCTCTGCTCAGTCCACCGAGCGGAAGAAACTGCCCCTGACCTTGGCGTGGGCCTCACCTTAGCATGTGTGTTGAGTAGCTCGAAGAGTGCCATGACCAGAGCATCCACAGAGATGTTGCCTTCCTTATACTCGTCAAGGTAGTACCCCATGGTCACCCGCTCCTGTTCATTCAGCAGGTGCCGTGCCTGTTCCTCCAGCATGACTCGGGTCTGGTTCACCATGCTGCTCAGCGTTACCTGGGAGCCGGCCAGGCCCCGGTAAAACACAGGCTGCAGAATAAGACAGGAGATAGCCTTTGGCCTGGGATACCAAGGAACCAGCTGCTGGAAGGAGGGCAGCTGTCTCTCTGCTGAGATAGCTGGGCAGCACAGGCAGGACCGAGAACCGTCCCCTTGCTCTGGGCTCTGCCTACCAGCCCAAGCTGCCTGCGTTTCAGACCACTGCTCTCACCCAACTACCTGTGGTGAAGCTGGAAAGCGGGACTGGAAGGGGGATGCCGAGAATAACTGGAGGCAGGTACCCCCAAAGATTCACCAGCACGGCCACTCGCTTAATGTCACTACTTGTCTGGCTAACTCCAGAGCTGTGAGTTTATGCAGCATCAGCTGAATAAACAAAACAGCTTCCCAGCTCTGTTCAGCGTGGACATGTCCCTTGACCAGCTATTGATTTAACAGCAGGCTGTATTCCTTCCTGGTAGAGCTGGGGGAACTGGGGCCACAAGACAGAGGCAAGCTTCCCATCTTGTGTAAAAGGCACATTTGCCCCTGCTGCAAGCTCGAAGCAGACCTTGGTGAAGAAAGAGCCACTGGCAACCAAAGGAGTCCCAGGGAGAGACATGTCTGGCTGCAGATGAAAGGCTTTTTCTAAGAGGAGGTTCTTGCTGTACCCCTCCCTTGCAGGGTTGGCACAGTCAGCGTAGAGATATGGAGCCAGACAAGACCCCGACTGTCCTGGGGACCCTGAAAGGAGTTGAGGCTGGGGAGCATGTTTTGCCAGCAAACAGCACAAAGCTGTTATCAGTGAGAGCCACCTGTGAAACCTTGCTGCTTCATTTCCATTTCAAAGAAATGCGCTTTGCAAAGAGGTGTTTGGAGACGATGCAGTCACAGCACTGGGTAAGTCCCTGCGGCTGCTGCTGCTGCAGCCCTGCCACCGTCTGGTGTGTTGGAGCGGGCTGGCTCAGCTCTGCTTCAGGACGGGAAAGATCCCAGGAGCTGTCAAGGCCCAGAGACAGCCACCACGCAGAAGGCATCACGGTCACCTCTGCAGGGTGGAGGGGGTCCCCACGGTCCTTGCCCATGTGTGATCATTGCCCCTTGCCCATTAATGTGATCCTGCCCAGGTTAGGAGGCACCACATGTGCTGCAGAACTGACCCACCAGTGGCACTATTTGTAGAAACACAGCTGGCAAAGCGAGATGGGCAGAAAAAAGGCTAGAGCCAGTTAAAACCCACCAGTCCTCATAAAACTAACGTCCCTTTTATAATCAGGAGCACAAAGCCCTCCCTCCCGTGGAAAACAAGAGACAACAATGGTGATTTTTTCCCAAGGCATCAGGAAGGCCTGATATCTCTTACCCTGGCTGTCGCCTCCGCAGCGTGATTGCCCACTGCCCTGCAAGGAGGGAGAAGATCAGTTAGCACTGAGCGCCATGTGCCCATCACTCATTACCTGAGGCCTGGCACAAGATCTATGATGAACTCTCCTCTCTGTGCCTGTAAGCTAAAAGCTTCTGGCCCGAGAGAACAGGGAAGGGGCAGCAGCATGTGGTCTAATCCACCTTACAGCTAGAGATGCTGTCTTCTAAGCACCACATATGGGGGCCTCACACCTAAGCACTGGGGGTGCTCCCATGGACACGTTGCTGATGCACATCGCAGTGCATCAGGCTGCCACCATTTCACATGCTGCCACTCCACACCCGTCCTGGGTGACATCTCATGTACCCTATGGGAGGTCTGGGTTGGCAGCCCTACACGGCAGACTTGCACGGGGTGGATCAAGCACATACCCTGCCGAGTTGACAAGGGTCTCTCCGATCTGGGAGCTTGCTATCCACCTGGTCTCGTCCACGGTGGTGCGGGCATGGGGCAGCCTCCCGATGTCTTTCACTGTCATGATGAGGTGGCGGGAAGACTTGAGCAGCTTCACCGCCTCGTCGTGGGGGATGCTGAGGAAGCTCCTGCCGTTCACCTCCAGGATCTGGTCTCCTACCTGCGGAGTCAGGATGGGGTGAGTGTAGCAGGCCCTGGGGGCTTTTTTGTTAGGAATATGCCTTCTTCTCCCAGCAGGGAGGAGCTACTCATTCTACCCCACCACCAAACTAGGACCACAGCAATTGAAGGCACCAAGAAAGACGAGGGAGAGGGACCAAGTGCTGGTGGCTGGAGACCAAGTACTCAAGCCAACAGCCAGCAATGGACCAGGATGTGAAGCCTTGGAGAAGCCTGTTTAGGAACCCGTCAGACCAATCTGTCCAGTCCCCTCCATTAACTAGATTTGCAGACCCACTTGGTTAGAAACAACCACAAAGAATATCAAGATCTCCAGCCCCAATCCCTCCTGCTGGTCTGGGAACCATCTGCAGAAACCCCAAACCTCAGATCTCTCTGTGCATCAGGGAGGGTTCAACTCGAGTGTCTCACCAGAGTCTCCAATGCTCTGTAAGGATCTGAGACAGCTGGATTTCATCTCTCCTCTCCTCCTATTTCCTCCCCAGCTGCTCCTGAGAGCTTTCATTTTGTGGCCAGGGCCTTTGCTGTCATTGGGAGCTTCTTCCCTGACAGCCTGACTGTGTTCAAGACACAGCACTCATCTGGTATTTCCCCCTTCGTCCCAGGTCCTCTTATCTCCTTGCTTCTAGGCATTCAGTGCCACTCCTCCTCAATCCCATATCACAATTCATCCTGTTTCTGATAAGCCACCTCTTTGAAACTGCTCTTTCATATCTTTGCTTAACCATAGGCTTCTGTTCAGCTCTGTCAAAACAGAGTCTTATTTTCTTTATGCTGCAATGCAAGCAGAATGAGACATTCTCCATCTTGGAGGAGAAGAGGAGAAAAGAGGGAGGGGGAAGAATTTCTAAGACTAAAAAAATAACATGGAGAATTAATATGATCCTTTCAGCTCAGTCCATCTCATTCTGCCGTTGGGTCAAGGAAGCCTCAGAGGACTAGGATTAATTCTCCAGATTCTTAAAATCATTTACTCTAGTGAGATGCCATGATTAACCACTGCCAAGTCTATGTGGTGGGCTGTGACTCTGCTGTCACCCAAGTTTCCACCAGTGCTACCCTGAACTTTGCTGGGGTGAAACAGTGGATGTCAGGACTACCACCAGCAAAGCTCAGCTCAGTATAAAGCACGAGAGATCCAGCGGCTGCTCCGGCAGGGAGGGGAAGCCAGCTGCTCGTCCAAGGAGGCAGCAGCCGATCCAGAAATCGCAGTACAGCCCCTGCACTTGGACATCGCCTGCTTTATGCTACAGCCGTGCTGAAGCTCACAACACCATAGGGCCAGGACTTGCATCAGCTAATCTCCAGACACAGCATTGCCAGCCGAGATGGAAGAAGGCCAGGGGCTGTAGCAGTAGGACTGACACACATATGGGCAACCTGCACACTCGCGCATATACTCCCGCCCAATTTCTGCGAGCCTGTGCTTGCTGCTACGCCTGTGGCATCCAGATGGTCGATCCAACAACCATCGAGGCTTCAAGGTTAACAGGACCCCTGTCAAGGCATCCACTGCTCTCACTTTGTCTTCCTGGGACAACATTTCCCTTCCACTAGTGCATCCAGCGAAGGGCTAGTGGGAACCGAGGGCAGAGTGGCCATGCCACGGTGTCAGATACAGCGCTGATAAAACGTGGCTTCTCCAGGCATCCCCATGAGGACATCCTCGGCAGACAGAGCACAAGAATGGGGAAGAAAAGACAGAGAGAAATCCTGCTGCTTGGGCCAGAAGAGACCCCTGATCACAACCCTGGCTATCTTGAGGTCTGTGGTGTGATGGACACCATTCAGACCACCACCTGATCTTTAGGAGAAATCAAGTAGAGAAGAGAAGAGCAAGCTGGTGGAGAGCCCCTGGGTGGCAGGAGTGAACACGACTTAGCAGGGCTCTGTCACACGCGATAGGGGCAGCAGGACCCTGGCTCTGTGCTTATCTCATGAGCTACTGACCCACCTTGGGCTGTCTGAAACTGGTGCAAATCCCGGTCCCCAGAGTCCCGCTGGGGTAAGGGCATTTGGTGAGGAGGGTCTGACCCTGCCAGCATTCAGGGACAGTTACCCAGTGGCTGGAGGCTGTCCCAGCTGCAGTGTAACCAGCCAAGGGTGCAGGGCACAACCAGAAGCATAAGTCGGAGTCTCAACAGGAGCATGACTGACCATTTCAGGTAAAGGGTTTTAGTCTGGGAGCTGCCATGGAAGCAGAGACCATGGTCTAAGCCCCATGTGCCCATCTCATACTCTGCAATGCCATGGTCTTAGCCTTCTATTTCTGCCAGGTATTTTGTATTCCTGTGGCACCAGGGCACCTCCCGGACAGACTGCTGTAGAGCAAATTTGGCTCAACAGCAAAGAAAACCACCATTACCTTGAATTACGCTCCTCCTAGCAGCCCTCAAGGGGAGACTGCAGCAGTTTAATTGTTACTACATTTTGTTTTGTTTTGAAATGAGCCTTATAGAAAATTCCAGGTGCCTTTAACGGTAGCCCTGGGCCTGCTCTCCCAAGGGGTGCCAGGCAGCAGCCATGCCGGCCCCACTGCAAGGGGGGACCAAGCCAGGACGCAGGAGCCTGGAGAAACTCTTGGACCCACGATCCGCACAAAGAGGCTGCAGAGCACTGGGGTTCTTCACCCCTCCATGCAGGTGAAGGCTGTCATAAATGTCGGCTGATCGACACAAGGCTGTTTCCAGGGAGAGTCTGGCTCTTCCCATCCAGCTCAGCACCCACAAGCACCCCTCCCTTCACCTGCCCCACAGTAGTGATCCAGCTCAGTTAATGGATCTGACTGAAACTCACGGCTGCTTCTTGCAGGGTTGGCTTTCAGCTGGTTCAGCTCTCTCATCCAACTCCCCCCACGGCTACAGGATCAGGCAGCTGCTGTGGGGTGGCAGGAAGCCCCAGGACTGGCCTGGGCAGCAGAGAGGTGGCACGGCCTCAGAGCAGCACAAAGCTCCAGGAGCACTTCACTCACTCCAGCCTGCTTTCTAGGGGAGGGCAGAAGAAATCCCCCAAATCCACTGCATGGCACTTGTGCAATTAGGTATTGCTCAGGCTATTTAAGGGATTACAGAGGCAGAGTTTCTGTGTGCCAAGGAGGCATGGCAGCTTCCCTCCCTGCCCACTGCAGGGCCATGGAGGGTCATATATGGAGACCTTTGTGCTCCTCTGACCTTGCAAAAATAGATGCAGAGGGAGAGATGGCACAGGATCTCCCTGAGAAGCAATAAAGAGATGCAAAGGAATGGGAGAACCTGAGGGTTATTGAACATCCAGAAGGTGCGGAAGAAAATCCTGTAGCAGTGTGAGAGTGAGCCCAGGAGAGAATCAAGATTTAGACTGGATATTAGCAAAGGTTTAGATTGGATATTAGGAAAAATTTCTTCACTGAAAGGGTTGTCAAGCCTTGGAACAGGCTGCCCAGGGAAGTGGTTGAGTCACCATCCCTGGAGGTATTTAAAAAATGTGTACATGGGGCACTAAGGGACATGGTTTAGTGGTGGACTTGGCAGTGTTAGGTTTACGGTTGGACTTGATCGTAAAGGTCTTTTCCAATCGAAATGATTCTATAAGATCTACCAGCAACACTCAACTATTCGGGTCAGTTGAGCCTAACGGTGTCAGAAGGGTGCTTTGAAGAACCAGGCAGAACTTTGCAACTGTCCGAGATGTGACTGATGCTTCTCGAATGAACAGAGCGACACAGGCGAAAGACTATAACCAGCAGCTCATGGACCACTTTGCTCAGTGTGCAGCTGTGATTTGAGAATGATCAAGTAAGGCTGCAACAAAAACATGTGAAGGGAAACCGTGGTAAGAAAAATATCAAGAATAGCTCAAACTAGTGTAATGGCAATATTCAAGTGAAGGCGTGACCTTGCTGTGAGTGCATTCCCTGGATACATCCCTGCCTGCCCAGCAAGGAGACACAGAGAGAAAAGTTCTAGAGAAGGGAAACAGAAATGATTAGTGGCAGATGAAGGTGCCTGTGAAAGGACAGATCGAAAAGATTAGGCCTGTTAAATTTAGAGACGAGATAATGTGTGGGGAGTTTGATGGAGCTGTACAAAATAATGCTGGCAATAATGAGAAGCCAGAGAAGGGCTCCTGTTTACCTTTCCCTCTGATGAAAGGACAGAGGATGCTCAGTGAGGCTGGAAGGACGCTCTGGGTGGCATCAATAGGAGAAAAGGAGCTGGAGCAAGAGCACCAGACGTAGCTGGGATGCAGCAGAGCTTGGTTCTGCGTTCAGCTCTGTCCAGAGATAAACCCACAGTCCTATGGCCAGACGAGAAGGCAGCCAACGCCTTCAAGCTGGGCTGATGCAAGCCTGCAGCTCAAAGGGAAGAGGGAGCCCGTGACAGATGCATTTCAAGAGCCACTGCAAGGCCCTGGTGTCAGCACAGGCCAGGTCCTGCTGCACCATCTTTTGCTTTGGCTCCAGTAAGATCCTCAAAGCAGCAGGTCCTGCAAACAGAGCTGCCTGCTCTTGGCTGGCCTTTCCCTCCTCTGACTTTCCCTGTGGAAAG
The DNA here is from genome assembly GCA_013400755.1 of Pelecanoides urinatrix. Taxonomy (NCBI): domain Eukaryota; kingdom Metazoa; phylum Chordata; class Aves; order Procellariiformes; family Procellariidae; genus Pelecanoides; species Pelecanoides urinatrix. The sequence goes on from VZTQ01000644.1 coordinate 7,417, forward strand.
GATGAGAGACAGCACTGGGCACAGGTTGGACTTGCCAGGTTATGAGCAGGGGGATGGTGGCCCTTTGTACTGGCTGGCTGGAGAGGAGAGAGCACAGAACAGAGCTGTGTCAGGGTGGGATACTCACACCTACCCCAGCAGACTGCAGAGCACAGATCGGTTGCCAGAATCATATGCTAGGGATGTGAAACTTCCCTGGTTTGAAAGAAAGAGCCTGGAGCCAACCTCAACTCTGGGAACCAGCTGCAGAAAGAGAGCCAGAGGCAGCCAGCTCCACCTGAGCTGATCCACAGAGACCAAGAAACAGGGAGGGAGGGAGCCCAAGGGAAGGCAAGTGACACAAGTGACCACATTCCCAACCATCAGACTCCACAAATATCTCAGGTTCCCTTCGAGCTCTGTCAGCTTTAAACCAACGATCAGAAAATTGCTGACCACCAACATATCAGGGAGGGAAAATTATGCAAGTGCCTAAACTGCCAAGAGAAACACATATTCAGGTGTAATGAGTATCACCTCTATAATCCCCTGGGCAATCCACTGGAGTGGATTTTGCTGCTAATATAAGGAGCACCAGGCTCACTGCAAGCACCGTAACAATGAAAAACCAAATTTGTTTAGATAGTTTTATTGCAATTATGAATCTTTACTAGTTTTCCATATCAGGGATTAAACTTTCATGATTTTTTGTTCAGGACAGTTATACAGATTTAATAACCTTTCCTCAGTTTCTCCTTTCAAGAGTGGACCAAAAGGAACCTGGCAAGCCCTCCCCGTATCAGGGAGACCAGAGAGGCCCTGGACAAGCTACTTCATCTGTCTGTGTCTGTCCTTCATCGCTGCCTCAACATTTATTCAAAGTACTTCATGGCTCTCTGGTCTCTTGTGCTCTATTAGCACGGTGCCCAGCACAAGACCACCCCTATCTGGTGCTGCCAGAATATTAACACCGAGTGAGAACAACCGGCCACAAAATACTTGGATAAGTTTGAACACCTCCTGCAGGGGGAAAAAAAGACCTTGCAAAAATAATTGCTGGTGAAGGGCAGATAAGGGAATTGTTGGACAGCCCAAATGCCTGCAAATCAGCCTATCTTGATGATAGACTCCTATTAGAGCTGGAAAGGATTTCTTGCTAATTAACATAGATAATTTCCACCATCCCCCCCAAAGTCAAGGACAACTGGGAAGGTACAAAAGGCTGCAGAGATGCAAAAGAACCATCTATTAAAACAAACATTGACCTTGGCAAATTACTTGCTGTATGCACAGCTCCAAACCAGCACAGAATAAAAGAAGTAATAATAAGACACAAAAAAGTTATAATAGAAGACGGAAAAATTATTGCCCTTGATATTTCAGGAATAAGTTTTCAGTTGTGCTCAGCTAATGGTGGGTGGACACAACAGGACTTGCTGAATGCCTGACCACTTCTGAAAATGGGATTATTCTCATTTCCTAGGGAAAAATCTACCGTGAAATGCAGGGGCTGAACATGACATGCAAAAGGTGACAGACCGCAGACAGGAAGCAGAGTTCAGAAACAACATACCTCGATGACGGGCTTGGCTCCTTCTCTTTCTCGAGACGGAATAACATAGGAAAGGGAGGTGCAGTCAAGAGAAACTTAATGGGCTTAAGACAAGGGTTCTGAGCACCTAAAGTCTCTTAAAAATAATCAAAATTGGCTCTGGGAGAAATTCAGTCACACAGACAGAAAAATAGGTGAGAGATTCTAAACATGAGTTAATGTTAAATGACACCAAATTGAGCTGGGAATAACAGGGCTAATAAAATGCCAAATGGTTTGGCACTAGCACTAGTCTTATTTAATGCCACTAATGTGCTAGAAGAGAGGTTAAATTACACTTGTGGATACCACTAAAGTAGAAGGAGTCTCTCTCTAGCACAAATAATTACCAAAAGCAGACCTTACGAAATTAAAAATATGGGCAGGAAAAAGTATGAATCAATTTTGAAATGACCAAATTAAGACTTGCAGAAAAATAAGGAGGTACTCAGCTTCCCCAAGAGGGAAACAGGTCGAGGCAGATGATCCACATCCAGTGAGGCCAACACAACCTGTTGGAAGGATCAGAGACAGATTTGGGAGCAAAGCAAGGGAAGAGCGGGTGCCAAGTGCCGTCTGAAAACATGTTCTTTTCCCCAAACACCTTGCGATACAAATAGGAGGAACAAAGCAGATACAGTGTGGAAATGAAAGCAAACAAGGAGAGAAGATTGTCTCTTGGGGTAGGCAGTGGTTCCAGCACTGCTGCGAGGAGGTTTCTGGTAGCGTCCCAGAAAAGGAGCAATTTAAGCAACAATGTCTGTCCCCGTAAAGGTGACATGGTTTGAAGGACCACTCCACACTGCCTCCAGTGGAAGGGTTACATCTTGCGTACCACAATCACCCACCTCCTCATTGAATTTCTCACTATACAGCTTAGTCCCCAGATTCCGAGGCAGCCATGAGGCTCTTTTTGTAACTTCTCTTTTCAGTATCTTTGTCTATGTGCAGACCTCAAAATACAAGTCAGTTTTCAAAAGGCAGCTTCATGACTGCCACCGATGATGTAAAATCATTCACCTCTTCCTATTTACAGTCTTTTTTTCCTCTCCTTCTCTTGTATATTGAATATACATGGATTGTGGTAGCCTCTTTTTACCCCAGCCTTTGTGCTGGGAACTCAATATTGAGTTGTTTGTTCAAAGAAAGCTACCTGAAATCTGCTATTTTGATGTAAAGGTCAAGGAGAGAAAAAAATATTGGTTTTAAAAAAAAATCCTGACAAAATACACCACCAGAAAAAATGAACGAGGAAGAAATCGGGATGAGCGAAGCCACGAACAAGCTCAGCTCCTGCATGGCACGGCTGCGCATGTCATGACGGAGGCAGGGAGGACAGAAGCTGGAAGCAAACAAGACTGGATCACGTTCCTCCTTCGCATCCCTCCGCTAACATATACTTTTTCAGCCTGAGAACTTACACCAAGGCAGCATATTTTAAAACATGCCCAAAGAACACACTGTCAGAATTTTCATGAATGAACATAAAGAAGGCCAAGGCCAAGAGTATGAGTATTTAATTATTGACTGACTGCAGCAATCCAGCCTGTTTTCTGCTGGCACCTACAGCGCGCTCTGCCTCGCGGCCACAAAGCCGGAGGGAGCAGAGCAGCAGTACCCAAACCGGCATCAGCAGGGCTCGATCTCCTCTGGGACCCACTTCTCAGGACCACGGCTCCTGTTTCTGAAGCAGACAAAAGCCGGATTAGCTTTCGGGCCTGAGAGAAACTTCCTTGGTTTTGACTGGCTTTCAATACCACGTTGTTCACCCTTTTATCAAAATTTAAGGGAAATGTAAAACATGTTATTAAAACACTCAAAAATTCTGATTTTGTGCCACAGATGCAAGGAGGTTTTCTCTAAAAAGAGAAGTCTGGCAGAATCAACTCAAACAATTCTGGTAACAAATTCAGTGAAAGCAGCAAAACCCACAGAAGTATTCGCTGCCTGGGAAGTCAGCAGGAACCTTCCCATCGACCCACCAAGGTTGGGTTGAGCCCACACTGAACAAACACAAGATTTTTCTACTTTAGAGAGCAATGAATTATCTGGAAATCACATTTACCCATCAGTTCGTCCCTCCTCATGGTATCACATCCCTTCCACCACCACCTGGAGCAGCACAGGGAGCGTGTGGATGCAGTCTACACCCCACTGTGTCAAACAGCAGAACATAAAAGGCTGTTCTTTATCTCCAAACCTCCAATCAGTTCTAAATTTACGGCCTGTAGCATACACAAATCAGGGTGGGAAGTACCCATGCGTATCTGAAATCACATAAAGTCTGACATTCAGAAAAGCATCGGCCTGCTGGCACGCACAAATCACTAGAAAACAGAAAAGCAAGGAGAGAGATATAAAGAATCAATAAGCAGAGGCTCTGGTGTGCAAACAATTGCCACGGTGCGGGGACCTTGCGGGGCAGGGATGAAGGGGAGTAGCACGCACCGCTCCATGTGCGTCGACTACAGCATGTGTGTGATTACTTTCTTGCTTTCCTAGCAGGCATGAAATGAGAGGTGGAGGGATAAAGCCACGTGTTACGCTGCTGTGACTTTTCCTGCGTGTGCGAGGTTGCAGTGTGACGTTAGCTGTGCTGAGCTTGCTGGCAGGTGGACCGAACAAAGAAAAGCAGCAATATTCCCCGTGCAGCGAAGAGAGGGATTTGGAGCAGTATGGAAGCACTAAAGACAAAACAAACAGAAAGAACCTTAGGAAAACAATGCAACTTCTTTTTCTTCTCCTGTCTTTAATCTTTCAGGCTTCTCGTGTTTATGAGATGGAGTCTGACACTCTGGCACAGGGTCAGCAGGCGCTGGGGACGAACAGGCTTGCTTCAGATGGCGGGTCCTCTGCCTCAGCAAAGTCACCCGTGTGACACCGGGGCAGCTCGAGCCAGTCCCTCTCTTTCCAGCTCTATTAGGCAGAAACAAATGGTCCTGTGCCTCTTATCTCTGTCTTGAAATCCTCACGTCCCAGAGCCCTGTCCCTGCTGTCTCTCACCACGACCTAATGAACAAGCGCTAATGAACAAGCATGCGTTGACATCCCTGCAGATGGCTGCGTACCCTCTGTGCAGGCAGAGCGGCTGCGAGGTGGCCAGCCCAGAGGAGTAATGTTCACCCTGGGAGAGAGGGATGGTCAGCGAGGAGTTTCCAGCAGCAACTCTCACTTCTTGCTGCCCTGAGAAACACTCAGCCATCTCCCTAGGATGCTCCTACAGCTCCTGGTCCCTAGTGCCCAAGTGACCCTCTCATATGGCAGGGTCCAAAATTCCATTTCCCTGCTAAGGACCTGACAGAGAGATTAAGGCTTGGATTGATCCAAACCTCAAAGTTCAGCATTTTCATTCTGTGTCAAAAAGAACCAGTGGAGAGAAACAGGAGCCTGCAGAGGACAATTAAGTTCAGAAGCGATTGCATTACCCCCTCAAATGTCTCCTTGTCTATAAAGGGAACCCTGGTGACCTCAGTGCCCAGTTAGATGCAACACTTTGCGCTACAGCAACTTGAGGGACAGGATCATGTCTGTCCCAGCCCAAATCACAATCCTCTCCACCAGAATTCACCCACTTCATGCTACCAGCCTTTACAGATTTAAGTGACTTTATGGGGCCACTGGAGCAAAGCTGAAGGCTTAGCGCTAAACAGTCTGGGGTTGATCAAGGGAGAAACATATCACTTCACCATACAGAGAGGGGATCAGAGCAGATTACCTCCCGGTCCTCAGCAGTCCAGCACTATTTCAAGGGACTGAGAGAACGTTAGGGAGTTTAACATAACTTGATTCTTGACTGACACAAGGAGCAGGGAAAGAACTGTCTCTCAGAGCCCATGGGATTGCACTGGAGGAAGCCAAAAGGGCACAATGTGATTGCAGGGAGTTGGGTCACTTAGAGAGAAAAAAACACCAAAAAAGAAACCCTGAGTGAAGTACAATGCTACAGCCTGGGAAGTTCCAGTCTCAAACATGTCCCACCCATCAGCAGCACAGAGATGCTGCACCCAGAGTCCAATAGCTCCCTTTTCAACTTATTTTACTAAAGTTTTAACCCCAAATGCCCCTTCCAAGACAGGTGAGGTCCCAGGACATCCCATCCTGTTCTGAGACCTGGTACAGCGGGAAGGATGGAGGAGCTCGGAGGTGATGTGTGTGCATGTGTATGTGGTGGGATGAAAGAGATGTAGGATCTCGCTTTACAAGAGGTCTACAGCAAAACTGTAGGACTCTGGATGAGTCCAGCCTCAGAAGGGCCCAGCCAACCCACAGAGCATCCTTTAAGAACCTGTTTGACTATGGAGAGAGCCTGATGTAGCTGGAGGTCACACCAAGTTAGGCTGCTGATAGATCAGCTCTGCTCTAGCCCTGAGGGTGATCCTGCTGTTTCTGCTTGTTAAGACACGATCCTTGCGAATGCCAATGCTGCAGGAGGAAACTAGCACGCACCTGCTCCCACTGCAGCAAGCCTGGCCTCCTCCCAGTGCTGCAGCTAAACACATTGCCTGCAGGCAGGCTATGAGCACCTTGCGCAAAACACTAGCTCCAAACATAATGGGTTTGGATTCGAGATGCAGGAGGACGGCACAGGACCAGGAGCTTTCATGGAAAACTCTTCCCTGCCAGCTCAGGGAGGTGAGAGTGACTTTCTTCATCTGCCAGGTCTGGTGCTCTCAGATACCTACACCAAAAACATCCCCAGGCTATCTAAGGGGGAGAAATCAGGTGCTGGGTTGCGCTAAGGCAGAAGGCAAGTACAACCTACTTCAGAAGTTGTAAGGTTGCATTTTTCTCTGCCCAACAACATTGCTCCCTCTAGGCTTAGTATCCCAAATGTCCAAAGAACCTGCCCCGAAACGCCGTCCCCAGAAACGCAATGCTCACCTCTCCACTGAGAGCCCTGCTCGGCCAGGGGCAGAGGGGTAGCAACAGCAGCAGTTACGTCCTGACATGGCCCTGCAGCCACAACACGTGAAGCTCTACCTCCTGCCCCAGCCCACTCTGGGATCACTGTTACCTTTAAGCCAGTGCTCTCTGCTTCGGAGCCTTTGTCCACACCGGTGATGTAGATGCCCAGGGAATATTCTGCCCCTCCACGGATCATGAGGCCCAGGGATTTCCCTTCATTCAGGACCAGATTCACCTGCAGAGGAGGAGGAACAGTCATTTACCTGGTGTCTGAACGCCGCACAAAAGCGGTCTCAGCTCCGTGCTTCTGACAACAGCCATGTCCCTCCTGCTGCCACCAGCTCTCCCACCAGCTCCCTAGTGAGCCCTGCACCCCCAGGACAGAGCCACTTCTGTAGATGCCTCCAGACAACTGCAGCCCCAGACGGAGCTTAAACCAGCGATATGCCTCCCTGCTGCAGCTGGCTCCTGTAGCAGTGCAGAGGAGGGGGGAGAGCAGGTCTAGCTGCTCCTGTGGCTCCCTAGGCTCGTCCGTCTCCCCGTGCCTGTACAAACGGTCAGGGCTGGCTGTGGCTCAAAGGATGCTTTAGAGGTACATGGCCTGCAGGGCGGGCAATGCCCCGTGCACCCCCAGAGAGCAGCACGGCTAACCCCAGACACGGGGGGGCCAGGCAGGGCGATTCTTCCAAGGGGGGTATTTTCCAGTGAAACGTGGAAAACATGCAGTGTCCATGATTTGCATTTGTTTTGTCTTCTCTTGTTTTTCAATGATTTAGAGGGTCAAGTGGAGTGAGAGGGCAGATCACGTTGAGAAGGTGTGGAAGTCTGGCTCTTCCAAAGGAAAACTTGGATGAAGAGAGAAAGATGATAGAGTTACATCCAGGACCCAGGTGACAAATCCAGAAGTAAAGCACTGGCATGGAAGGAGGTTAATGCCTCAAGTGGAGCAAATAATGTTATTTCAGGAGGGGTCTGGGCCACAGGAAAGGAGACACAGCTTAGGCAAGGGCTGAGACCATTCTGCAGGCTGCAGTCCAGCCAAGGTGTCAGCCAGACAAGGGACTGCCAGAGCTCTGCTGGATACTGCCCTTCTCCTCCTGCCTGTTCTACAGAAACCCAGCCTCCAGTACGAGCAACCATCAACTAATAAAGCAAGCTACAGGTTTCACTCCAGTTTATGGCGAACACCCCCAGGGTCCAGATGGAGCTGCTGTTAAGCTCTTTGGCTGAAGGCCAGGCTGCTCGGGCCTACTGCACCTCCCCTGACACCAGCCCCAGGTGTCACAGGACACAGGACGACAAAGCAACCAGTAAGGAGCCCTTCTGTTCCCGTTCTGCCATCCTCAGAAATGTCAGGAGGAAAACGTGCAGGCGAAGGGAGAGGTAGGATACACGGCCAGCTGGGACACAGGACAGCGGTAGCCCCGCCGTGTCCCTTGGCCGGACAGGGCAGCTCCCGTGGGAGCGGGGAGGCAGTGGGGAACGCGAGAAGGAAACGCCAGCTCTGAGGGCTGAGGGGGTTCAGCTACGTGAGGGGCAGCACACGCGGCCCGGGAGGATTACAACCATAAACCAGAGGAAAAGGTGATCTGTGGCAGTTTTCAGTGCTCTCCTTTTACAGCTGCATCTCTGGGCTGGACACTTAGCCAAAAAGAAACCCCCAAAGCACCGCTGACGGAGCGGTGCCGGTCAGCGCTGGCTGCGCACCTCCCCTCTGCCTGCCCGTGCCCACGTCCACGCAGGCCGGGAAGTCACCCAGCTCCACTCTCCGCCCTTCTTTCATGTAGCAGCGGCTGCCAGGGGCCACTCCAGGCACTCTCTCCCCCGGAGAGGCTACAGAGAAGAAGCAACAAGACGAGCAACACAGAGGCCCCGGCTGCCCCGGGCAAAGGCCCCCGCGCACCCCCACCAGCCCAGCCACGGCCCCGCGGCAGCCGCTGCTCCGTGCAGACGCAGGACACCCCACCCAGGCACCCTGCCCGTCCCAGGCGCAGAAGGCACTCGGGACACCTCCGCACACCCACGTGCCTTATTATCTGTAATTAATAATGCTAGGACAGATTTTTCCATCTATCCTGCCCAGAACAGTCAGCACATACTGCAACAGACATTTATTATCTTCCACAACCCTCGGACAGGTTGAAGTGCCACACAGCACCTGGGCAGCTGTTTTTCCCACCAAATGCTGGCCACAGGGCTGATTTTGCAAGGTACGCCAAAGCTGTTATAGCCAGCTTCCCATCTGCCTCTTCCAACCTCTCCTACTCAGAGGGCCTGATGATATATGAAAGTTCAGGTGAGAATTCAGACTGAATGAGCAAGCCTGTATTTAACTCCCTTGAGGTCTCTCAATTTAAAGTGGCCTTTGTTCACTCGCTGTACAACATTTTCTAAAAGAATAACTCCAGGGATTTTTTTTGCTTTTGTCCCAAGTTTTAAGTAAATTCTGGAGAAAAGCAGACAGCAGGAATAAAAACAAATGAGAAAAGCCAAAATGTGTTTCACGCTGATAGAAACAACTAGAAACAGACTGTGAATGGCTTTTATATTTAAAACTCTTCATCACAGTCAAACCAAAAGCTTGCACATTTACCCAGATGGAAAGGTAATTTCCAGCTTCAAGTCACTAATTAACCTGCCTCTCTAGAGGACACAGCATCATGCAGGGAATTCAGCCCAGCTTTAGAGAGGCCGGTATTGAAAACCCATTTTCTATCTTGGTGGTGGTACGGCAGCAAGACAGAAATCAGCAGCAGGTCATAACTCTACTTAAGGACTATACACTGCAAAATTTTGTACTTTAAGAAACAGATGCCAAAACAGCTCCTACTTTTCTATACCAGTATCACAGCTGGCTGGCAACTGCAAAAATGCCTCATCAGCTGCATGTGTTTTGTTTTATGGATCTGCAAGCTAAATTTGGGGTGATCCCATGAATGCACTACCAACCCAGGCAGGCGCTCAGCACGGCACCGCTGCTCCCCGCGCTCCAGAAACAGCTGTACTGCGGAAAGCCTGCGAGCGAGAACGGCGAGACGTTAACTACCTGTACCAGCATCCTTGTCTAGGGCTGCACAAAACTGACATTCCCTGGGTTAGTGCCTTCCCTAAAGGGCACAAAGCGCTGGAAACAATTCTAGGATTGAAGCATTATAAAGGAACAATAAAGAGACCTTCACGCTTCAGGCTGGAGAATGGGCATCGTACCCACCCAACAGAGCGTTTGCCTGTCAAAATCAAGGGCAGTTTAACTGTCTCTTTACGTGAAAACATCGCTCTGGACATAGAATAATTACTTTATAGAACATTTCACTGGGTTTTATTAAAACCAGAAAAATATTAAACTTTTCCAAAGTCCTTCTCTTTTCTACCCATTTGTCTAACAATGTTCAGGGCTTCCCTTTTACTGTAACTTCTTCACCACACCGTGGCCCTATCTTTCAAAAATTCCCCAACTTTGGGAAAAATACAAGTAGCAGAAATGCAGCAAAGCGCATGCAATCACAGATCAGGGTCAAAACAGACTGGTAACAGCAACACTCCCTCCCTACAAGTCCCTAAACAAGAAATATATGTGCCAGAACTTCACTGGAGTTAGCAACACGAGGGGTAGCTCTGTATCAAGACATTTACATTTCCCTTTAACACTATCCGGATGGGATGGTAAGTTGAGAAGCCACTCTCCCCACCCTGGTATCACCAGATTGAGTAAGAGATACTCCCTCTCCCTAAGAACCTGACGTGCTGCTGTGTGAGCTGTTCACACACGTACCAGGCAAACCTAGTCTTCAAGAAGCAGAAAGCAATGAATACAGCCCCGAGCAATAAAGGTCTGAAAGACCTTCCCACAAACCCAAGCTGCGTGAAAAAAACCTAAGCACTACTTAAAAATATGTCGCTGCTGGCAATCCCAGAAAATTGGGTTGTTGAGGGCTTAATTGCATTTCTTAATCAAGTAATACCTACGCCTCTCCGAATAAACCCTGCAGAAATCGCAACAGAAACTCAGGCTGCTGGGAAAAGCGTGGCAGCAGCAGGGGCCAGAGAAATACCCACTCTCGGAGCATTCGGCTTATTGACAAACTGCAGATTTAGGAAATAGCCGAGAAATAAAGCGAGTGCTCGCAGGCAGGGTGCTCAGTTTGATCAGACTGGGGAGTGATGAGGGAGGCAGGAAGGAGGAGCAGAGAGAAAGCACTCAGGAGCCAAACCGAGAGATAAGCTGATTGCCAGGATGAAGCACAGGCTGAGTCACTTCGTGTTAAGAGCTTAGGGATAAGAGGGGAGACTGTTTTGCACACTATTTCCCAAGGGCCTCCTGCCTCCAGAGGCTGTCCCCAGTGACGGGGCACATCGCAGAGACGCTGTTAGGTGGGGTTGGCACCATCATGCTGGCTGCCCCAAGCACGGGATTGTCCGCACCCGTCATCCCTGTTGAGGGGACCTCTCCCACGCCGTACGACGTGGCTGCGGCAGGGGAGGGAGACTGCGGGATGACAGTGAAGCACAAACCAAGCTGCTGTCCAAGGAGGGAACTACATAAGTCCACTGTGACCAGGCTGTTGTTTCCAGTGGCTCCCACCACTGTGACTTGATCCTGCCGTGATGGAAAGCGCTGATCCTGTGCCCCACTGGGAACAGACCCCCAACACACTGTTTCCTGGACCAAGCCCTTCTGCTTGGGCTTTTCCACTCAAGTAAGCAGGTTTGTACATGTATGATTAACACTTCTATGCAAGCCTTGTCCCAGAAGAGAGCATTTTGGTTACATTTCCACTTCATATTTCCTCCCTCTTCAGCTCTCCCCCTGTTCTGCTGCCAGGCTGAAGCTCAGAGTGAGAAGCTGTAACATACCTCAGGGGCTAATATCAGGGAGAGCTGGGATCGCTCCAAGCTGCTTAACGCACAGCTGTCCTAACACCATCCTAAAACAGAGGCAGCAAGCAAGGCTGTGCAGGAGTGCAGCTATCCTGTGGGGGGAAACCAGGGACATCCAGGCAAGGTAACCCCCCCACACCTTGCTGAGAAGGGCCAGGTATTCCCAGGCTGACGGTAGCACGGGGGCTGCGCAGTCCCCACCTCCTCCCCTACGCTGTACCAAGGCTGCGTCCAGCCCCAGGCTACTCCCACATGTACAACACAAACATTTGGAAGAGCAGGGTCACAATTTTAATTTCAACTTCAACACTGAAACATCTGCCGCCTCCTGTAGCAGGAAATGAAGGAAAAAAATGCCATCATCAGTAAGGCATTTGCTCTGAGTTGATTCTTGCATGGGATTTCTTTTCTCTGGGTTTATGAAATTACCTGTTGACAGATTCAATTTTACCATTAGAAAAAGCACTTTCCGACAAGAATTACTCTGCATCAGTACGATTCAGCACACAGCTGTGTAAGTGGTTGAGGTGGTTTCACCCATGCCGACAGCTATTTCCATGCCATTACTGCTACCAAACAACAAAAACAACACTTAAGGAGACTCGCAGGGCTCATCCTCCTCCTGCTTACCAAGGAAACCCCACTGGCTTATGTCTAGACATCCTGCAAACGTGCGAGCACAGCTCGCAGGAACACAGAGCCAGCTCACGACGCATGAACCGAGGTACTGGGAGCAGCAGAGTCACAGCTGCTAGGGGAGCCAAACCCACCAGAGCTGCCTCAACACCAACCCCCCTTCCAGGGCAGGCTTTAAGGCCATGCTGGGGACTTCGCTGTCACAGCTACACTGGCAGCCGCCTCCAAGTGTGTTTAATATTAGCGCAGCTACAGTGCTGCTTTTGGCTACACAACAGGCATGTGTGGGGCACTGATTTGGGTTGTTGTAGCAGGTGTGTGACACGGCAGGGAGCATCTCCCACGGCTGAGGTGACACTCAGAGCAGAGGGACAGGCAGGCAACCACAGAAGCAGCACAGGACAGTCTCTAAACCAAGTCCTCTGCCACAGGGCCCAATCCCAAGTCTCAGCCCAGCTCTTGGTCTCGCTGCTGTTAAGCCCAACGGATGCCTCCGCACTGGGCAGCGCTCGATCACGAGCACTCCAGAGCTCTGGGGCACAATTATCACTTTTGGGTGCTTTTTCTGCTTAAAGTGCCTGAAATAACAAAGAGGTGGCACTGCTGCCTGCCAGCACGAGGTAAGGTGAGCTGAGGCCTGACGCAAGGGACGTTTTGGGGTAAGGCTGCTGAGACAGTGCTACAGACCACCCAAGGCAGAAGGATACCTTTTATCCCCAGGGAACTGGGGGACCAGTGGCTCGCGTCACGTACTCCAGTCACCACAGGAAACCTGCAGGCAAGTGGGGAGCTGACCACTTACCCCCAAGTAGCCTGCAGAGGCTTCTAGCTGTAAACCAAAGCAAACCCCAGCAAGGTCAGAGCAAGCAAACAGTGAGAGACGCGGGGAGCTGTACCACTTTGGACTGAAAAATGTCATTACAATCTAATAGAAAGAAATCCTTCCTTATCTCTCCTGCATCTCTCATCCTTCATGCTCAAGTAGTCACCATCAGTGTCTCAAACATTCAAGCCATGCAGTGTTATCACAGATATATTCTTTTTTTTTTTTAATAATAATTATAGCTACTTTTGAATTCAGAACTGCCTGAAGGCAAGTTTGCACTCTCTTCTTTACATATATTTTCTTTCTTCTGCTGCACTAAAAGCTTAAAGGAATAAGCAGCTCCCCTGGCAATAAGCACATTAGAGCAATGATTCAGCTGATGAAATGGCATTTCTCAGAGAATTAGCAGCCCAACACTTGCAGAGCATTTTGCATAGTTCATCTTCCTCCCAGCTCAGCAGCACCTATGAGTTTTTGCTGGCTGATGGTTTCCAAAGTGCTTTTAATGAAAGAAGCTGTTGATCCCAGAAGCACATTAACGACAATTCACAGCACAAATGGTCCTTGCTGTTGTGCAAAATGTAGAGGACTTAAGCCTGAACAGATCATAAACATCAAACTGCTCTGAAGCACAAGGTGACCACTGGAAGCAGGTCCCCTCTTTCCAGCAAGCAGGCTACATCCTCTGTTGGGATGGTGCTGGGGGACTGTGAGCTGCTGCTGTGTCTGTGCTGGAGACAGGCAGCTCCAAGAACGTTTCACCAGAGCTTTGCACTAGTGCAAGCCCTTCATTTCACACTTATTACTGACCACCATCACTGGCTACTTCACCTTCAGGGAAGATGGGCACAGGGCTCTGATGAAACACTGGATCCACTGATTACGACTACAGGGAAGGCTGCCCTGACTGCAGAAAACTAGTAATAGCAAAACTTGGGAAATACGGCCATCTCTTCAACCTGCCACAGACAACACAGACATGGAAAGCATAAAAGTTTGCAATAAGTTGCACAACCACAAGTGCATATATGCTAGCACCTCCTTCATCCCCCCATTCCCTTAAACTCTCACATCCCTTCTTGTGCCTTCTCATGAGCTATCATTCATGTTAGGTCAGGTCTACACTGAATAATTGGCCCAGATTAGCATTCACCTCCTGCTCATCCACACAGAATAGCCTCTGACCCAAGCTTGGTGCAAGCTGGATTTTGGCCCAGAACCACTGACTGGAACAGGATGGTGAAAGCAAAGCCAGTGGGCAGCTGACAGACCACCAGTAACTTCCCAAAGCCCCATAATGGCTTCTTCTGCAGCTGACAGCGAAGGAATCCCGGTGTCCACACAAAAATACGATAGAAAGCCGAGGGCAAGGAATGTGCCAGCCCTAGGCCAGCAATGCTGGCTGCCTTCTGCACTAAGCCTGTGCTACAGCGAAGCTATCCAAGGAGGTCAGACCGACCTGCCAGCTGAAAGCCCAACCACCCTGGCTGCACACCAGTTCAGCCCATCTGCTCCACACCTCCAGCCCACCGTCCGGGTGCCCGCTCCGGCAAGGTACGCAGCCATGCACCAGATCCCTCCTCTGCCAGATGGATCGGTTACACTATCACACACACGCCAACAGCAGCAGTTTCCATTTCAAGCCTTTTGATAATGAATGCTTCTGCCTACAGATAAGCAAACTTGTTAAACTATGCTACAAACCCCATCCTTTCAGGCATACGGAACAGATGTACTGGAGGGAAAGGCAGGCAGACAGGGGTATCTCCATTGCCTGATGAATGTAGGATGCCTCCACCAACCTTGAATTTAACCTTGCAAAAGCTGGAAATATCACCTTAACTACAGTAGCGTTGCAGGCTTACTGAGCTGTAGCAGAGGCAAACTCGCATTACCAAACTTGCTGTTTACATCGCTTCAGCCTCCTGCTGTAGGGCTGAAGTCTGATCTCCTCTGTACTTTCCCAAACGGTGCCTTGTTTGAAAACTTTTGCATATGTATTCCAGCACATTCATATCAATTAGAAATAGAAGAGAGAGGGGGGGAAAAAATAACCAACTAATCCCCAGCCCTTCCCTCACAATGTAAAACCATCCAGAGATCAAATGGCCCTCAGGGGTACCTGTCAATTCCGGTTGACTGAGCTGAATTAACCAGGGATATGTTGCATTTATTTGCATGACGTTTGTGAACAGAACAACCCCCCTTTCAACAGTTTGAAAAAAAAAATTCTACATGTACAAATAAAAAGAGAAAAAACTAGAGGCTGTTCCCATGTTCTGGGACATATTTTCACCTCTCGATGGTGCACAGCAAGTCAGGACAAAGCAACCCACCTAATTCATGCCCTGAAGCATGTGTTCAGACAAATGACACGGACAGTCACACCAAAAAACCCCTCTCAAATCCACCAGGCCGGGTCAAGCTCTCCTCGCTGCCAGCCAGCCTTTGATCATGGCAGGGCTTTCTTTCACCGTCAGCTGGCAAATCAAGGCACCTCTGGATACAGAAGTGTCTGGGTGGCCTTGGTCATTTAGAAGTTGTAGCATCCAGCAATTTTCTTTTGCCAGACTTACAGACAGGAATTCAGGAGTGGAGGCTATCGCAACATGCAGACCAAGCCTCACACATTAACACCAATGAGCAGGACTGTGAGGAGGAGCTGGGTCTGGAGGCAGGCTCAAAGCAGTGCAAGGAGCGGAGGGGTCAGGGTGCTGTTCTGAGCAACCTCAGGTCCCACCAGTGCTAACAGCTACCGCTGAAAGCACTTCTGAACCACTCCCAGCAGGCTAGGGAGAAAGATGCATCGTGCTTGTGGTCAGCAAGGACCACTATCAGGGCACGGAGAAGGCCTCCGGGCAGCGGAGAGCTGCGCTGCAGCAGAGCAGGAGGCACACTGGAGTCTGACGCAAGAAGTCAAGTCCGGAGTAGCAGAGGGAGCCAAGGGCCACCAGCAGAGCTGTGTGGGGATCCCAGGACTGAAACAACACACAGTTGATAGCTTCTGTTAGAAGCGTGGTACACGTCAGCATGGCACAGAGGGGTAGGATGGGAACAGCAGGGTGACAGATGTCAGTGCTGACATGTCATGGAGGCATGTCCAGGCATCTCCAGTGCCTGGAGGAGAAGGTTGAATACTCCTGTTCTCGTGATGCCAGCACTGCCCTCTGCATCAGATCTTTGCACACCCATTTCTGTGAGATTCAAATATTTCCTGCAACTGTCACTGACTCTTCCTGGGTTAATAGAGGGGCCTTCAACCCCCTGCCCTGGGGTCAAAGCACAATTCTCCACTACAAGAAGTCAAAGGGCTGTCTGACTGTGTGAAGCAGCACCAAGGAATGGAAGAATAAGCTTAGATTTTGGAAGAGCCAGGTGGAGTGCGAGGCTCTTCACCACTCCTCACGCATGGGCAAAAGGTCCTGGAGCCAGCAAGCCACAAGCTGGTAGCACTATGAAGACTGGACGTCCCACCCAAGGCTGGCAAATCTTCAAAGTTCTCTGCAGCAGAGCCGCGAAGAGGCATCACAGCAATAGCACCAGGGAAGCACAGCTCAGAACAAGGGCAGCTACTTCTGTGAGCCAAGGTCCTGCAGCCCAGCTCAGCTAGAATAGTGCCACAGCGGGTGACTTGGAGCTGGGGCCCCCCTTACACACTGGGAGTGAGTGTAACAGCAGCCAAGCCCAGCATGGATACTCTTCAAAGTTTAACGTGGTCTTCATTCAACTTGGCTTCCTTTGCTTCAAAGCGGATTAAGCTACGGTAATTAAAGCTCTTTTAACTTGCAAAGTTCAGTTGGATTCATTTTCCTGTGCACCCCCTGGGAGACAGCCCTGACAAGCTCAGGACCAGGAGCAGCACAGAGGAGGGTGCTTTGGTCTGATGACTGGCCCGTGCAGCAGCTGAGCTGCCCAGAGTCAGCCAGGCCACCTGTAATCGCATCTCCCTAGGGACTGGCAGCGGGGGGGCTGACTGGGGCCATGCGAGGCTCAGGCACTGGGCAGGGATGTGTACAGCTTCAGGCTTCTAAGCATTTCATCTCGATACACAGCAAGGACTAAAGGAATGATGTACAGGGAAACATCTACCTACAGCTTCAAAGAGTCACTGCCTGATGTATCAAGATGACACTGAGTGGTAGGGGGTGGGAGACACCAGCAAGCCACCAACCGCTGCTTTTCTCTTCTCCTTAAAGTAAAAATAATGGGCCCTTTTCCCTTGTGGCCCACATGATGAATATTTCATCAGCAAACTGCCTCATCCTGTATTAAATTTTTTCCCCTCTCTGGCTGAGATGGGAGGCTCCAGGTTACAGATCCCTCTGCAGCCTTTCCAGGAGGAGCTGAGGATATTTTGGGCATGCAATCAAAGTGCTGGGGACAGCCACAGTGATCTCAGGATAATAGGATGAAGGCTCCAAGCAAGTCTGTGCCTTTGGGAAGCAAGCTCACTCAGTACAGTGGACAGTACTTGGATATCTCATGAATGCTGGTGAGGCAACACCATGTCCTGCTTGTACAGGATGAACAGGTTCCCTATCCATCACCACCAAGAGAGCGAGCAGAGTCTGCCCCTCCAACCTATGCCTCACTGCAAGGGCATCTGAGCACTGATCCTCTGCACCTACAAGCGTCTAGGTCTGTCTGGGCATGGAAAGCACGAGGGAGAAGAAACACAAAATCCCCAAGATCAGATATTGCAACTTGAACATATCCTCTGCTGGCTTCACTTATTATTATAAGGCCTATTTCAAAGGAGGGCAGGCTCACAGTGAGAGAAGAGGACTGGGAATTAGATGTGCTGATGGGCTTTCCATTCTGTCAAAGGCCCGAGATCCAGGCCCTGCTAGAGTAGCCAGCGCTGGCCAGACACCACCAGCTCCCCTGGGTCCCATTATCACAGCCAACCCCCTCCCTGCTCCTTTTCACTTGACAGGGCTTTTTGCACAGGCGCTGCTCAGGCCCTTCCTGGCTCAGCCTGCCTCTCCCCAAACAGAAAACGAAAGTCATCCGTTTCATTTTATAGCATTTTTGGAAGAGAAAAATTGTTTTTTTTTTTTTTTACTTAGACAAAACTGCCAATAAGAGCCAAGAAACACCTGCGGAAAGATGTGAAACACAGGAAGAAGGGCAGTACGGCACTCTCAGATTTAGCCCTCCAAACCCACGAGCCCTCCTGAACATAATATCTATGTCAGCCTCTCAATGACCATGTTGGCAGCAGGCCTCCAGCCAAAAAAACAACCTGTTTGGGAAAAAGCCTTAAAAGGAGTTTCTGGTTTGATCGCTGTTCCTAGCAGGACCCTCACCGCCAGACAAGTCTGTATCTGGACAGTGCCTTGTCCCCAGCTCAGGTTCTACTTGTGTTAAATGGGAGCAAAGCCAATCCATCCTGTCCTACGGGACTCCTCGGGGGAGACAGAGGGAAAGCTATAGACCAAGGGAGAAAACCAGGATCCAGTGTATCCTAAAGGAGAGACAGGTTATCCCAATGGAGGTCAGACTGACACGAATGAAAAGCATAAAGGGAACAAGAGGGTTGGCACCTACATGGTAACAGGTAACCACAGACAGGCCCCCAGGGCTGTGGCTGATCCCCCTTGCTCACCTTCTTCTCATCTCCCTCCTGCAGGAGCTGGAGGTGGCTCCTCTTCTCGCTGTCCTTGCGGAGGGAGCTGTTCTGGTGGTGTGGCAGGCCCGTCGGTGGGGACACGCTCCGGCCCTGCGGGTCCACCCAGGTGTAGATGTGGTTGGTGACATAGCCCCCCGGGATGCGTCCCACCGAATGTACGGACAGGTTCAGCTTCTTGCAGCCTTTCAGTACCTGGAAGACAAGCCAAGGAGAGAAGGGGCTTAATGTCTACGGAGTGGGAAGGACAATCTGCCTTAGGATTCTGGGGTGACAGGGCTTTGCTTTTCCTTGAGGTTGAAAGATCTCAAGCTACTCTGCAACCACCAACTAAATGACTGAGCTACATAAAAAGCTAGTGAAAAAGCTGGGATTTTTCTATTCTCTCCCAAACTGCAAGAGTGCTAAGGCAAAGCTGCTGCTGCTGACAGAGAAAATACACTCTCGCCATCAGCCAGGGAAAGAGCAGAGAGAAGCAGAGTATGAGAGGCAAGGTGGGTAGTGACATGCCAGGAGGAACCCCAGTACGGGCTGAACCTGAGACCGAGCAGTTTCTGCAGCTTTGGAGAGGAGTCAGAGCAGGACAGGGATCAATGCTGGAGGAGAGCAGCACTGCTGGACCCCACAACTCAGCTCCAAACTCTGCCATTGGAAAAGCTCCTGATGCCTTCAGAGGACGTTGACAACGCTCCCAGAAATTCAGCCTTTGTTGCCATTTCATTACCAGCTGCCTTCCCCAGCACAAGCAGTCAATTAATGAGTACAATAATTATGAAATATATATATATTTAAAACAGCATGCACAGAGATGACCTGGGGACCCAGATAAGGTGATTTGCAATTGCTCCTCCAGCTTCCACTGTGAGAAGCTGACATAGGCTTTATACTAAACTTAAATTAACACAAAGGAGTTCTCCCTGGGGACAGCTGTAAGTGCTGATCCCTTCTGAGGCCTCAGGAACATCAATGCTCTGGATCTGCTCTCAGAAAGGAGGTGCTTTTGATGAACTGCTCCTGCAAGGCCTCCTCCCCACTGAGCAGAGAAGCTGCCGAGCAAAGCTCATGACTGGGAAGAACTAATACCGCCAGCTTTTCGGTAAACAGTAATATCGTCAGTAATACTGGGCTGGCTGGATCCCAGCTCTGACCTGGCAACACTCCTGTCCCTCCCTGCCAGAGCTAGAGAGAATCCAGCTCGCCAATTCCCACTTCAGCATCTCCATCACATATAGCAATTTGGCTGCAAATCTGTCACATGCCCCCAAGGTCATCACGTGCCTGGAGAGCTTAAACGAGGATTGCGAAACCAACAGCCCTATCAGAACAATCACAGAGCACTTCAACATCCCAGGCTGCTCACTAACTCCAGCCCCTGACTCCTTAGCTGCCCCGGTCCCTCAAACACATCGCCCGCCGCGATCTCTTCTCTCCCGGCGAGCATGTGGAGCCCAGCCTGGCTGGCAGACAGGCAGAGGTGCTCGCCACGCTCCAGTTTTGCTGGCATCAGCCCAAGTCTCACTGAGACAATGGAGCTATTTCTGAGCCCACCCTGGGGTACCACGGCGTAGGGGCCCATCCATGCTTCAGGGCACAGTTCAGCTTCCCGATCCAAAGCCCCTTCATAAGCTGCCACACAGACAGGCCCAGTGCAGTGACCCCTATAAGATGGGCTACAGCCCCCACAGAAACAATCTCATTCTCCATTCAAACTGGAGCCATTTCTATGAAATCCTCTTTTAAGCCTGCATAATATCATTTACTTACCTAGGTACCGAGACAGCAAACAGCACTGGCAGTCCCATGAGCAAAGTCTCATCTCTGAATGAGGCTGCAACTCCTCCTCAAGCACAGGCAGATAATGAGGATAATCAGTGATTTGTCCAACTGTACAGGGTTACAGTCCTCCCTCTGCCACAGAAATGCCACATGATCCTAACTGACACTTGCACTCCCACCCTTTTTCCCCTCTCAGTGAAAGAGCAGGCGTTCCTCACCTGTACATGTTCAGAGAACACCTCAAAGCCAGCTGCTGAACATCACTGTGATTTAAGGAAGGAGCAAAGAAAAAACTCAGAGCTGGGGCCAGTTCAAGAGCACACGCAGGGCCCTCCCTGAGCTGCTCTCTCCCCTGTCTCATTGCATTCACTGCCACCCTGCTCCCATGCGGGTCTCTTTGGGACTGAAGCGGGGATCCCATTTCCTCTGAAGCAGGGATCCCATTTCCTCCCTTCCTCAGAGCATCCATCCTGGCAGGGGAGGGGGATCTGAAGAAACCCTCCGGGGTTTCTACCACACAGGAGAGACACCAGGTGCAGGAGAAGTGACCACGCACGGGCAGGACCCCCCGCTCTGCACTGGGGAACATTCACAGCCCGCCCTGGGGACGGGGCAGTGGTTGTTGCTGAAGGCTGGCAGCAGGCAGAGCGCTGGCTGCTCCTGTCCTGCCTCAGCTAAATGTCATCCCCTGAAAGAGCAAGAACAGCCGCAGAGCTGCTCTCTGCACGCACAGTAAAGTTTCCAGGGATGAGAGGCAGAAATTTACAGGGGACTTTTTATGTCCCCCTGCAGCTCCCTTGACAAAGCCACCAGGAGCTGGGATCTCAATCAACAGGGAGACGTTTTATGCATGAAGTTACAGCAGAGCTGGGAGGCGAGGAGGGCAGCCGCCTGGCTGGAGGCAGCAGGCTAGGCCAGGGCTCCCCAGCAGCCTCGGTACAGGAGACACGACAGGAGGGAGTGAACTGAAGCTGGCGGTGCCCATCGGGATGTTTCTGGTGACAGCCTCTCCCAGCAGAAGGCAGAGCTGTAGTGGGAAGGCTGGTGACACTCTGCGTAGTCCTTTATACATTTACTGAGGCTTCTCAAGGACTCAGTGAGTGAAGCAGTTTCCTGCCCAGCACAGCGTTTCTCCCCCAACACATCCCCACTGCTAATGCCCATTGAAGAGCTAGTGCAGGACTCTAATGGAACCCCACCAGGGGCCTTCCCTCCACTTCAGAGCTCGTCAGGACACAGCTCTGCCAGCCTCCAAGCCACCTGCACCACAGACACAGGCTGCACCTTTTGGAGACCTTTTGGGTGATCCCAGATGGAGGAGGGCAGTGGCACCCACAGAAGACTTACCTTACCTCTGCGAAGCAGAGTGGGACCATCCATGCAGCTCAACGATGGTAAGCCAGTGACACTGACCTCGGTAGCTGGGGATTCCAGTTACCTGCCCTTGTGCGAGGTGCTAAACACACTCAGAGGGATGGTGCTTGCCTCAAGAAACAAGTGAGAAAAAGCAGACAGAAAGGGGAGAAGTGAGGCAGGAAACACCTTGTCCAAGGTGACCCCACAAACCCCTGAGAACGTTGGTGCGAGCCCCTCTCTTGGCATGGTGTCACATCTACTTGGTGGCACTGCCCCTGTGTGCGGCTGGGTCTCCGTGCTCCCCACCGCAGCTCTGACTGCTGCCCAGCGCTGCCTTTTACAAGTCAACAACTTGAGGAAATGGCCTCAAGTTGGGCCAAGGAAGGTTCAGATTGGACATTAGGAAAAATTTCCTCACTGAAAGAGTGGTCAGGCCTTGGCACAGGCTGCCCAGGGAAGTGCTGGAGTCACCATTCCTGGAGGTATTTAAAAGACGTGTAGCTGAGGCACTTAGGGACATGGTTTAGTGGGCATGGGGGGGTTGGGTTGATGGTTGGACTGGATGATCTTAGAGGTCTTTTCCAACCTTAATGATTCTAAGTCAGGCTATGCCTCAGCCCCATCTGCTCCCACCCTGCCCCACCTGATTCACAGCCTGCAGCAGGTAGCTCCTGCCATCCCATGCAGCTTCCATACAGCTGCCATCCTCTCCAGTTAAACTCGCTCTTCATCGGCTTTATAACCCATGGCACAACAAAAGGCCATGACACAAGCAAACCTGTCACATAACTACAAGCTGGTGGAAGAGCTATAGGCCATGGGGCACCCCCAAACCACACAGAACACACATGTATATACTGGCATGCAGATGTATATACCGTGCACAGATGTGACCTCCAGCTGTTACGGCACCACTGCGACACACACACAGGTAAAAAGCAGTAGCTGTTTAACAGGACACAGCAACACTATGGGACCATTTGAGAGAGTTAAACAGCTGATTTTGTCTCCTAGAAGATGGTCTCCCACATCCCTGATTCAACACGGCCTTCAGGCATGTGCTTAAATGAACAAGCATTTAAGCCTCTGCCTAGAACATGCTTAAGCATAGGTCTGAAATTCAGCTGGTGAAGCCCGTTCTACAAACCTGAGTCTATTTATAAGAATAGACTGGACTCATGAACTTGCACCAATTTGAATTGAGTCTTTATTTTTATTAATCTTAGGATGAGCCTAGCTTTGTATCAGCTCAGGGGGTAAACCCTTCTTCAACCACCAGCACAAATAGCCTGAGGAATCTCCACTTTTAACCTCCACTAGAAGCACATCTGCTCCAGTAAGCCGAAGTACAGCTCCTGTCTGAGGAGGAGGCCTAGCATGAGAGCCAGAGGTTGAGGAGCACAAGGCTTGCTCAACACCACCCGTGTCCTCCCTCTGGCCACCAGTCTTGTCAAAATCACAGTACAGTCAGCACAAACCAATTCCCCAATCTGCTGACCACTAAAGTCAGTTTTGTTCAAATACTCAAGCTTCCTTTTTTCATTAGGCAACCACTGGCTATTTAAACTAAAGCTGACACAGCTATGAGAGGAGATGAGAAGGGAAGCAGTGTTTTCCCTCAGATAACCGCACCACACACTCCATAATGAAGCAAGCAGGCATGGGAATGAGATCTGGCACAGACTAATAAAAACTTTTTATGTCCACACACCAAACTAGACTTTAACAAAGCACTTGGCATGCAGAGCTGCAAAGTGATGAGGCATCAGGTGAGCCAAATGGGAGAAGCTTCCATAGTACACCCAAACAGAGACAGAAATCACTATCAGCTGCTCTGGTGAGCTCCAAGTGACCAGAGCTACTATCTACTTCCCTGCACGGAAAGAAACACTGTGCTTCCCCCTCTGAGTTTTTTTCCTGGCTTTACCAAGGCTGGTGCATCTGTTCATCTTCTGGTTTGTAAGAGTGCCCCTCCTGGCATCTGGGGAGATGAAGTCAGTTACCCTTGGGGAAAGAGAGGAACAATGATGGTCCCAGTGGTATTAGAAGACATCTCTGGAACAGGACCTGCTGGGAGAAGGCCGTTCCCTGGGAGCGGTGCAGTGGTCTTGTGGGGACACAGGGATGTGGGGGTCAGCAGCCCATTGAAAGGGACCGTCTCTGCATCACACAGCCTGTGACTCCTGTTCCATTGAGGCCTGTTCCCATCCTACATCCCAAACTAATCCCAACACCGAGGGGCTTAGCCCCTGTACCCACCCAGCTCCCAGAAGCCTACAAGTCAGCCATTGGGATCCCCAGCACAGCTGCCACACCAGCAGAGCCAACAACCTCCACTGGCTTCTATTTACCATCCCTGTGCCTTGTAGCCTTTAGAGTGGGAGCCAAAAAAACCTCCAGCTGTTACAGATCCTGCCACTGACTCCTGCCATAGTAAGTAGCTTCCCATTTCTCAGTGCCTCAGTTTCCTTGGATTGAGGCTGACAAATCATCAGCTTTTGGAAAGAATGCTGAGGCAACCCCAACAGCGAGTCCCCTCCAAGCTGGTTCATCTGGATTTTCCACCCAAGCACAGAAGACAGACTCAGGAAGGCTTTCTCACCAAGCTTGGGGCACATGAGAGACAGTTGCCCTCAGCCGCTCCTCCCCTGCTCCACCCCATTTCATCCCTTCAGTTCTGCTAACATACCTTTCCATCAGGCTTTCAGCAGCTTTCAAAGTCTGCAGGAAACAAAGCTGATTTGACATCCCAAAGAAGTTTGCAGGTAATTTTCTCATCCACTGAGCATGATTATCCAGCACCTTTGGAAAGTTAGCAGCACATGGTAATGACTCTCTCCTGCCAGCTGTTCTTAGGTCATTATGAAGTGCTTTGGGAGAAGCCTCCCTCTAAAGGGTGCTCTAGCCCCAACACTGGCTCCTATGAGGAATCCAAGCGACCACCATAGTGGAGCATTTGCCATAAATTTCTTCACACCATCTTGGTCCTGACAATTTTTATTGTTACAGCACTGGGATAAAGAGTAGATTTAATGGGGCCATTTACGCCTGCTACTAAGGTAATGAGGTGCAGCCTACTGCCACGCTACCACTGCACCAGGATCTTACCACCCGCTTTACAATCGAAGCAAGGCTAGGCCTGGGTAAGCCAGAAGGCTGCAGAGTGCTTCATGCAGCACCGCTCCTCTCCCATTCAGTATGCAGCTGTAGCTGGGTGCTAAAGTACCCAAGGAAACAACTTCAGAATGAGAATTGAGGTAGAAGTCTTGCCTCTAATAAAAGAAAGTGCTTTGAGCATAGAGGTGCTGCAAAAATGGAAATCATTAATAGCCATCCAAGGAGGCAAGAGCAAAGGTTAATGGGCTGAGCTGGAGAGGCAACAGGAGTCTCTGCAAGCCCTTGGGGACACTCCAGTGCTAGGGGACAATAACAACTGCATTACAAACAGGCGACTCAGCAGCTCGGGCAGGATGGATGGTTTTCAAGCCAAGGATGCAGCAACAAAGCCGTTCATCACAGGGAGAGGAGGTGGTCAATGTCAGGGCATCGGAGAACACAACAGCCACTGCCACTCACCAGAGCCAGCTCCGCTCGCCTTAGCCCCCTCCTCAGCAAGAGGAGAGCGCCTTGTTCTGCAGGGACCCAGTGTGGAGAGGAGTCCTGGCATCCCCTGGGAGCAGCCAGCAGCCCGAGCAGGCTTTGTGCTGACGGACCCAGCCCAGATACAGCCTCCGGCTGGAGCTCTGCGCCACCAAGACCATTGGGCTTCACTTTCCTCTCCCATCAGGGGCAGCTGGTGCTGGCTCTGCTAAGCCAGCTGGGAGCCCCCGGACATGAGTGGAGCCAGTCCTGGGTGGGCAGATTCAGACCAGTACCCAAGGGCAGATCCAGCCCTAAGACTCCTCATCTTTGTCCAGCTGTCCCAGCAAGCAGGATTATTCTCTCCCCTGTTTCATTTTAATTTAGTTCCTCAGGGCTGGTGAGAAGGAGCTGACAATCTGGGGATCAGAGGTGCTAATTACTGATAGACCAGGGACCCACACAGGCAGCTTCTTCAAGACATCTTTCCCTGCCATCACA
Organism: Pelecanoides urinatrix; assembly: GCA_013400755.1. NCBI lineage: Eukaryota > Metazoa > Chordata > Aves > Procellariiformes > Procellariidae > Pelecanoides > Pelecanoides urinatrix. Next base: position 33,073 of record VZTQ01000644.1, read on the forward strand.
CAGGCATTCTGGCCAGCAGGGACCCTACAGCAGAGGGCAGGAGCCATTTTCCAGCTGGTCTCCCTGAACATGAAGCCATCAGCAGGAGTTATTTTCCAGCCCTATCACATTGGCTTCTCCCACACTATGCATCCACCCTAGCCTGCTGGAATGTGTTTGCAGAGGGTCCCAAAACCCATCTGAGCACGGGCTTTGGGCCAGCTGCATTGGTCCCTTGTTTCCACCACTGTGCCCTCCTCCCTTGTAAGCCTTCAGGCTGCTGGTCCCTGTGCCTGGCAGCTTAGCTGCTGCTCGGACATCTAGCACCTCGTCTTTCCCCACTCCCAGCAAGCTGGCATGAGACCACGGACCTCGATTTTGCTGTCAGGCCTGTTTATAAAGCAGCAACAGCAGCGAGAGGGCCAGCACCTACCCACATGAATAATACACTTCCCATGAAGCAGGTCACCCCAGCTCCCTGGGACCAAAGGAAAAGCTTTTCAGACCAGAATTTTCATCTTACATAAAAAGCATCGGGCCTGTGGAGAGAAAGGATAGGCTCTGGATGGGAATACTACAAGGGAGAACTTCTCCCTCACCAACACACAAGTTGTCTTGTGCCCAATGACTGCAGAGATACCACCACAAAAGCAACAGCATAATTCATCCTGCAAGCTCTTTGGGAAAGCATGTTATTTGACACGCATACTGAACCTAACCCATTCGCAGTGGACCATTAAATAAAATAATTCCACCTCCTTAATCCCCTCTGCAGAATCAGGCAGTGCAGACTACATTTCCATTTCCTTTTTCAAGCCATTTCAGGGATTTGCTACACGTTGTTCAGTGCTGCTGTGTTTCGCTCCAGACTCAGATCAAATTTGGCCCTGCCTCATTTATAATGTGTTTGAATACCTGGTATGAAAGGTTTAACACTGGCACCACAGTGTGCAAGCACACCCGCTAGAAGACAAGCTTAAGGAAATAATTTAGTTGCATCTGAGGATCAGTGCCAAAACATTTAGCAGGGAAACAGTCACCAATTGCCTAGAAATATTATTAGAAGCAGCAAGTGCCAGAGAGAAGGGCAGACTGATTCCACAATGCCACTGATCCCCTGACAACACACTATTTAATTATCTATAAAGTCCTTTGAGAGTGAAGTAGATTGCTTAAAATAATCAAAAAAAGGAAACACACATCTCATGTACCCACAGTTATTATCTTTTAAAAAAACAAAACCCAAAATAACACACAATATAGCATGTTCTTTGCTAAGATCAAGACCGACAGCTGCCACCCTTCCTGAAACCCACCTGTGCCAGGCCATTCTTGCCCAGCACATCTCACATTACTGAAGGCTTTCCTCTCCTGCCTTCAGAACTTTCCCCTTGTTCTTTCTACTTCTTGAGGGCACCAAAAGGTTGAAGGCTGTGTAAAAGCATCTTCCAGGCCTTCAAAAATTCCCCCAGTAGGAACACAGATGTCAGAAATCAATAGCAATTGATCACCAGCATTCTTCTGGCAGCCTGAATAAAATATGCATCTCATATGGATACAGCCCACTCACTTACCTTCGCCGCTAATGAAATGAGCAATCTACTCCAATTCATTCCGGTAGCGGGTAGATCACAGTTTGAGACAAGAAGCATTAACTATAAGCCATCCTCCCCCTTGCTACAGACGCAAGCTGCTTTCTTCTGGCAATAATAGACTCGCCGGAGCTGTTTGGCTTCTTGCGCCGCTCAGATATAATGGGCATCCAAGCACCCGCTCCATTTGCAAGCCACAAAGGTCAGTGCGGAGGTTATCAATCATTGAAGTACCACGCAATTTTGCATCAAGTCCCAAAAAAGTAAGGCACAGACTTGGAAAAAAGCTGCGAAGGGAAAAAAAATGCGGAGATACCACAGGAGGGAGGCAGAGGGAGCTTTTACAGCGTGCTCCAGCACCACAGAGGGAAGAATTTGCAGAAGTTTGTCTAACCACTATTTCCTGCCCTATCCCGCGGTGTTCCTGCTGGACTCAGGGAGTTTTAAGCCTGTGGGCTCAGCTAGACTGAGCAAAGCCACCTCACTGCCAGTGGGAACGATGAGGCTCCCCGTGTCTGCTATGGAGGGGAGGGGGTTGCAGGGGCAGGACTGCGAGACCTTTTACAGGGAGATCGATGGAGCCAGATCAGCTAAATGGTTCCTCTGCCAGTGGAAAGGACAGAGCAGAAGACAGCAGGCAGAGGCACTACCTGCCTGCCCCAAAGGCTTGCTCCAGGGATCCTCTGCAGGCAGGACAACTATAAGACTATTACAGCTCCCACTACACACCTCGGTTAAGGCCAAGTTTGCCAGGTGCCGTACAAATGTGTAGGGATAGATAGTTCCCTGCCCCAGACTGCAGTCGGTAGCTGTAAATAAGGCGCTTTGGCTCAAAGTGTATCCCCTCCCCATCGTGCCTGACCAGGGAACCGCTTCTGTGCAGAGGAACTGGGAGACTCGTCCGCACTGACGTACGCAAACAGCTCGTCCCTCTGCGGGGAGGACGTGTGGCTGTGGCAGGCAGGAACGAAGAAAAAGGGTACAAGAAAAAGGTGACACAGAGGCAGGTGGAGAGAGAGAGAGAGAGAGAAGGAGGGATGAAGAGCACTCCAGATGGAGCGCTGGGTGAGAGGAACGAAAGAAGAAAGCAGAGGGTGACACAGCGTAGGGGATGGAGGGTGCGAAATGGCCTCCCTGTCAGGAAGATAAAAGGGAATTACAGGAGACACAGTCCAACCTCTCCCCCTCTCCCAAGGCAAAGGTGACAGCAGCTTGGCTTTCAAGTAGTGGCACTTATGCAAATAAATGCAAATTGATGCATAATTATGGTGATTGCACACATTTAGCCCCAAGGCATCAGGAAGCCCACGTCCCTTTCACCTGGAAAGGTCAAATGAAACCTTAGCTCCAGGGCCTTCTCCCTAACCCCTCCAATAGCTGACACCCCCCATCCCCGCTTTAAGACAACAGCTCTGTCACCTCCCAGGCCCTCAAAGCTGGTCACTGCCCAGTGTACCCCGCAGGCAAGTCCAGGACAATTTTAAAAACAGCAGAAAACTCCACAAGGCTTTATTTCAATGCAAGCCTGGAAAGCTCTTTAGGTGCTTTCTGGGGTGGCAGGGTGCACGAGGGGAATCTAGATCAGAACACTCCCCCCTGCTTCCTCTTGTTTTCTCTTTCCGTTCCACACCAAACACAGTGCTGAAAAATATGATGAGAACCACCAACAAACCCATATTGCCTAGATATGGTCAGGTACTTGGTGGAAAAGCTAAAAGAATCGATGGGGGGAAATGAGCAAGACACTTGACTAAGCACCAAGGACACCCAGTCAGTGCCCACCCAAAGCGAAGACCCTTCCAGCCTTCCCTGCCAGCACATCCCACTCCGAGAGTCTCAGGCGCAGTTTCTGAGCCCAGCAACAAGAAGGTGGCCGGACAGAGTTCTTCCAGGTTGCCCTGGTCCCTGCTTCACCTGTATTTTCTAAGCACTTGGTGGCCTGAGACAGGGAGAATTCACAGATCACCTAGTCAAAAGAAAGCCAAATCATTTTAGCACTGTCGGTTTAGGTGAGGGGATTTAGAGCTGAATAATTCTCTGAACAGATGTGGCACTGAGGAAGGCGTCAAGAAAATCCATCATCTTCCCTGAGGATAGAGGAACTGAGTAAAAGATATTTTAACTCACCAGCTATGCTGCACACTAATGCTTTTGTTTTCTTCTAACGGACACTGGAAGGAAATACAGGCTTTTATCCTTCGGGTTATCTATTTCTCTACTGAGGCAAAACTGTTTATTTACAAGGAGCCTGCTAAATAACATTTATGCTCCAAGAACTCAAGGATACTTGAACAATACTAACCCTGATGAACAAGCCAATACCCATGCCGAGTACTAGCATCCTTGCATTATGAGGAGAGGAGAGATTAAGGACTTCATTCCAATCTTTCACATCAGTATAATGTCATTTGATTTCATTAGGGCTGATTGTGATTTGCTGGTGTAATGAAGGGAAACAGATGGCTAAGTAACTTGCCCACTGAGGGAAATCAGTGGCAGAGCAGCAAACATAACCTACTCCTGCCTCCAATCCAACAGCTAAACCCACATTCCCACAGATGCTCTCTGTACTGCAAGTTCATCCCTCTCCAAGTTACACGTGATATTAATTTGATCAGCTCAGATTAGCTCACAATGACAACGGAGCATCGCCTCCCAGCCCCGCAGTCGGTCCCTCAGTACGAGGTGAGGTCCAGCGCTCCAGCCTGCTCCACCGCGCCATCAGATCTGGCTGTGAAACCAAGAACATCACTTGCCAGATCTACGCTCTGTCACTGCCATGAGCCCTTCCCTTTAAGGAGCATTAAAACTAATTTAAAATGCAGATGCCTCCAAGTTCAAGAGCGACCTTTTTCCCCCTCTCCTTTTTCCTAGAGGGAGATCCTGGTGACTTTACCCTTCCCACCCTCTCCCTCTGAGCTCAGCTGGCTACAGAAATTAAAATGGAAACTGTTTGCAGGACAGAAAAGCAAAGCAGAAGCCTGTGGCATTGCACAGCACTTGTGTTTTAATCTGTAGGTGCTTTTTTGTGTGCAGTTCTTGGGGTTTTTTTGTTTCTAAGCAGACACAGAGACCAAGGAATAGGTTACCGCTCTAACTACTGGGGTAGTTGCTAGTCACATCCTCCTTTTCCATGCTCCAGCTACCCGAGATCCCTTGGGAAGGTGAGAGGTTTCTAGCCTCTGGATCAGTCAGTGACTTCTAAAAATACAGAGACACAGAGATAAGCAAGCAGGCATTTAAAGGAACAAGCCTGATATCTTTACAGAATCAGGGGATCGATGTATTGCTTTCACTCCTCGTTCATCCCAACCATGACTGAGTGTGATGGTCCACAACTCCAAGAACTTGGAAGAGTTAAAAACCAACCAAAGAAACCAAGCTGCATTCATTCCTACTAGCTGTTACAATGCCTGTACAGTACAGTAGTCATTACCCACTACAGCAAATAAGCAGTCTCAGATAATGATAATCAATTAATTGGGCATCACAAGAAACAATTAAATGAGATTTGCTTTCTTTTAAGCTGCCCAGAAGGTAAGATTGCTCTAAACATGCTTCCAAGGCTCAGGGCTGCACGTCTCTTCTGTCATTTCTCAGCGGTCTTTTAGCAATACCACAAGCGCCAAGAGCACATGCAGCTGAAGCTCTTTCTACCTTGTATGAAATACTACGGTCTCTGAAGATATCAGCTTGTTTGCCATCATGAAAGTCCAAATGAATAGAACATAAAAAGAATTTTAATCTCCTTTTAATTGTTTTTAAATGCCCACTTGACACCGTCAGGGCAGGAGATGGAAAGGCTGGTTTAGAAGGAGCAGAGGGCCTGTGGCGGCTGGCAGTGCGATCCCCCCGTGGCGGGCGAGCCTTCCGCCGGCGGGAGGGAGAGCCGGCAGGCTGGCAGAGCACGGTGTTGCGTTCTGGAGACCTTTGCCTTCTCCATAACACATCTGCCCCACCACAAACCTTCCTCCGGCCCCACCATGCCTGCAGCAAAACCCACAGCTTCTCTCCAAAGCCTCTCTGAAGAGCCCAAGGCAGTGGACTTGAACTACCCCAGGTCCTTCAGAATAAACCCGATGCAAGTCCACTGACTTTGGCAAAGCTACCACACATTTACAACACGATGAAAGGATCATGCTCCTTAAGACTGATGCATACAAATTAGTCTAGTTTTGGAGATTTTGACCAAGCTCATCTGGATTTGCCCAGCTGGCAGCATGAACAGAAAGACACAACAGGGCAAATGGTGGAATCAGTGCAGCTCTTCTGAGGCTGGTGTAGCTCGTTAAGCCAAATCCTCAACCAGGAATGATCCATCAGAATCCTGATACTTTACACTTTCTCTTCTCCCCTTTCTCCCTAAATTATTTAAAGGGCATAAAAACCTACTGTAAAGCAACAAAAGTAAGGGGTGGGGGAGAAAGAGTGCAAGTTTAATACAAACCCCAGAGTAGAGGAGAAATACCTCCCTGTGTAAGGTTTTGATGGTCTAAAACCACAAGCACCTCCATTTTAACTACTCTGGACAAAGTATTACAGCTTACCAATACAAACTTTCAGCACGACTGCTACAATGTCAACCATGTACTATATAGCAAGGCTGATGAAAGCCAAGCGAGCTCTAAAAATATGACAGACAATACAAACTTCTTCACTTACACCATAATTCAAATTACAGCGATCTTTTGCTACAGTGCACTCTTGAACACTGGAATGATAGAGCTATAATTGTAATGGAGGCATTTAATTTTGATTTGGACGAAACAGAGAGCACGAAGCAGACAAGGCATAAAACACCACTACTCACATAAAGGTTAAGAAGCTGGTCATTAAGTGAATTGATTTGGAGCGCTTAGATAATCTTGCCATTTAAGTCAGAATTCCACTTTTTATCTAATTTACACTAAAATATCTACAAACCCCATTGCACTGGTCACAGGCCACCAGTCAGTTTTCAGCTAGGTCAACATGCAGCTCATTACTTTTGTCTTTGCCCAGTGTCGTGGCAGTTTTCATTTGGTGCCACGATTCCACTTTCGGTGTATCACAGCTCTGAGTGATGCCTGAAAATACAAGGCAGAAGACAGAAGTTGCTCCTACCCCACAGGCAGTGCCTCTCTCCTCCTGGAGAGGACCGCTGGACACAGCTGGGGTACTCCTGCATGGCCAGACTATGCATGAAAAGAGCACAGCAGAACTATTATGATTTGTGAAATGAACGCTAGAACTACTGTGTGAACGCTCTTAGAAGACTGCACAAACAAGTTAAGACTATGTATTTATTCACTGCTCCATCTGAACAGCTGCCTCACTGCCCGTATTCACAGCTGGGCATCTCCGAGCACCCTGATAGACAGAAAGCTGATTTCTGGTTCAGAAAGTTTGTCACACTCACCCCGGAGAGCGCGATGTGCCTGGGAGCAGGCTGGGCCAGCAGTGGAAGAGCCTTCCTGATCTCTGCAATCGTCTTATGCCCTGAAGAACAAGCTTTGACAACTTCTCTCACAACAACACATTCTGCATATTATGAATAACAACGCTGCCCTAGACAGACAGTTTCTTGCTGCAGGACAGTCAAGATGAAGTGCAGCATGGGCACATGCTCCTTCTCAGACAGATGGAGAGCCAGACCATCACTGCACACACAGAAACAGGAGCCGTGCTTTAATCAGACAGCTTCTGATGGAGAGAGTTCACCACATCTACTTGTCTAAAGCAGGCAGACAGCGTTTGGGAGATCAGGATACGCAGCCATGGTTTTGTATTAAGAAAGCTTCTCTCTGCTCACCTTTCCCCCCTCTCTGTATTTGATCGCGAGTACAGCATACACATAAATTCCAGGACCAAACCTAGCTCTGTTTATCCAACGTTTCTCACTCCACTGATCCACTACAGAGCAGACCACCAGACATCAGCGAGGATGTCAGGACATAGTGAGGTTTGCTCTGCTCGAGGAGACCAGACAGCAGCTCTGCAAAGGCCTCTGGCTGTGAACACTTGCGTCAAGGCTGAGCCCGAAATCCTGGGTCTCAGGGCAAGCAAAGAACATGGGGTCAAGCCACCCTGTACATCACCACCTCTTGTCCCTGCAGCTCTGGCACCCTGCACAGTGTCCAAAACATTAAGCTGAGGTGTTTGTATCTTAACCCCACGGAAACCCTCCAGAGACTGCCCTTCAGCATCGCTGAATGCTATCTACTCTTCATTTCTCCTCCTCCCAAGGACAAATTAGCACTTGCTTAACTTTAAAATCTCCAAAGGAACTACTACAGCTCTACTGTAAATCACTCTGCGACTCTTCCCAAGTGTTTCCACCACCACTACGTGGGTCATAAACCCTTCCCAGATGTACCAAGAATGCAGGAGCTCTAGAAGATGCCAGCACAGCCGGGTGCATGATGAAACCGTTGTTTAAAGAAGTTCAGCTCACAAGCAGACAATTTCTAAGCTCCTCTTTCCCATCAGGATTACATTAACAAAATACAGCTCTTGTCACAGAACAACCCCTTGGCAAACTGCATCCTACAGGAATTATTTCTGTGCAGGAAGCACTTCGTTTCACTCAGTATTAATAGTGTCTAAAAGACATCGCGTACATTATATTAGACAACACACAGAAAGTGATGTGAATTACCCAGCAGAGGTTTAAATTAGAAATGAAGTCATTTAACAGACCAGAGAATTCCTGACACCTGGTTTCTACCCATCCCAACGCTGTAGCCAAAACATGGGTTTTTTGCAATCTTCAGGGCACAAAATTGCAGGCTAACTTCCGAAACCTTGAAACATTGTTGTCCTATCATTAGGAACAAAAAAAGAATTCCTACAAATCTTTCCTCTGGTCTCAAGATTACTGGGGACTCATTTCCAGCCTGGAAGACATGCCCTTGCCTGGGGCACAGATATGAAGACGGGGCAGGGAGCACGCAGGTTGGCTGTGAAGATGCTGTTCAAAGCCCTGCAAGATTAATGCACTGTCGGAGGAATGCGCCACATGAAGCAGGCTGCCAACAGGAGTGCTTTAGCTTATCATGGAAGAATTAAAGCATAAACAGCTGCAAAACAGTCTTGTCACCCCAGATCCCTGCTCTCTGCGCACTGCCTACAAATTGCCACCCTAAACATCAATTCTCCAGCTCAATAGGTTTGTGCCACGGGAAGCCCCTGAGCTGAGCCCACCAGCCACCAGATCATCTTTGTAAATGATTTGGGTCACTCAAACATGGACTTTGCCTCAAAACACTGAGCTTCAGGTGAAAGTCCCCCAGTTCATGGAGCTCCCCCACCTAGCCTTACATGAAACCTTTTATGGATGGCACCTCTGCTGTTACGCACAACAACAGGTCTCCGGGGCATGTGGAAACGTGCTGTGCTGCGGGAAGAGCCGGAGACACTTCAGTTGTGTAACTGTTCTCCTTCTCCCCCTGACTCAGAAGGGGATCTGGGATCTGCTCCTGCTTGGGGCCCTATTGCAGTCCCGGGTGGGGGGGGATTGGGGGATGTTCTGCTTCTCCGTGCCTCAGTTTCTCCACCTTTGTGAGGAGAAAACGTGGTATAGCGGCTAGAGTACATGCCTTAAAAGCCGGCTCAAGCAGGTTTTCAACTTCCACAAACCTCCCAGACTGTAAGGGAGACACAAGCACCATCGCTACGTTTCAGAGATGTCGTGATAAAAAAAGTATCGCTCGGCCCTGAGGGGATGAACCTGCCGTCTCAGGGGCTGCAGAGGANGGGGCGGGGGCCGGCGGGGGGCGGCCGGGCGGCGGCAGGTAGGGCCCCTCGGCGGTGTACTGGTCGAAGAGGAGCTGGTCGGAGCGCGGCAGGACGAGGCGGAGCAGCGGCAGGAGCTGCCGGCGGCGGGGCCCGTCGAGGAGGGCGCGGAGGGAGCGCACCAGGTCGCAGACGTTGCGGCGGCCGTGGTAGGCGTTGAGGCAGAGGATGAAGCGCTCCCGCTCCGCCTCGCTCAGCAGCGCCGTCAGCGCCTGGTGCAGCCGCCGCACGTTGGCCGACAGCGGCCGCGGCGCCGGTCCCGCCGCCGAGCCCAGCGAGCCCGACGAGGAGGAGGAGGAGTGCACCGACACGCCGTCCAGCTCCGCGCTCATCGCGCCGCGCCGGGCGGGACCGGCCGGGACGGGCCCGAACCGGCCCCGAGCGGACCCCTCCGCCCCGGCCGGCGCCGCACGCNTGCTGCGGGAAGAGCCGGAGACACTTCAGTTGTGTAACTGTTCTCCTTCTCCCCCTGACTCAGAAGGGGATCTGGGATCTGCTCCTGCTTGGGGCCCTATTGCAGTCCCGGGTGGGGGGGGATTGGGGGGTGTTCTGCTTCTCCGTGCCTCAGTTTCTCCACCTTTGTGAGGAGAAAACGTGGTATAGCGGCTAGAGTACATGCCTTAAAAGCCGGCTCAAGCAGGTTTTCAACTTCCACAAACCTCCCAGACTGTAAGGGAGACACAAGCACCATCGCTACGTTTCAGAGATGTCGTGATAAAAAAAGTATCGCTCGGCCCTGAGGGGATGAACCTGCCGTGTCAGGGGCTGCAGAGGATGCCAGGCTGAGCCCCGGCAGCCAGTTACTGCCCGTGCTATCAGCAGGCACCGTTATTTCCACCGTAAACTTTCCGGCTCGGCTTCCCACACTGCCGGTGCCCGTCCGCCGGCGGGACGAGCCCGATCTCTCCGGCACGATGCAAACCCGCAGCCGCTCCGCTCTGCGAAGGGGCTGCAGGGTCCCACCGCCGCGCCCCGCGCAGGGGCAGCCCCAGGCTGGGGCGGGGGGGGACGGACACCCAGGGGCTCCTGTCCCACCGGCTGAAGCGGGACGGAGCCGCGACCAAAGCCGGAGGGGGTGAAGCAGGACGGGACGGCTTCACCGGGGAAGGGAGGGAGGGAGCGAGCGGGGGAGACACAGCCGCCGGCTCCGGAGGGGCAAAGCGGGACGGGACGCACAGCAGCCGTGCCGCGGGGATGAAGCGGAGCCCGGGAGGGCTCGGAGGAGGCGGGACGGGGCGGGACGGGGGGCACAGCAGCCGGAGCCGGCTTACCTTGACAGCCTCGGCGTGGGTCACCCTGTCCAAGGACTTGCCGTTGACACCCAGGATCTGGTCACCGACGCGCAGCCCCTCCCGCTCGGCCAGGGAGCCCGGTTCCACCAGGGACACGTAGATACCGACGCCGTGCTCGGCCCCGCCGCGGATGCTGAAGCCCAGGCCCTCGTGGGCCTTGCTCCGCCGCAGGGTGACCTGCCGCAGCTCGCCGGGGACCACGGGCGGCGGGGCGGGGGCCGGCGGGGGGCGGCCGGGCGGCGGCAGGTAGGGCCCCTCGGCGGTGTACTGGTCGAAGAGGAGCTGGTCGGAGCGCGGCAGGACGAGGCGGAGCAGCGGCAGGAGCTGCCGGCGGCGGGGCCCGTCGAGGAGGGCGCGGAGGGAGCGCACCAGGTCGCAGACGTTGCGGCGGCCGTGGTAGGCGTTGAGGCAGAGGATGAAGCGCTCCCGCTCCGCCTCGCTCAGCAGCGCCGTCAGCGCCTGGTGCAGCCGCCGCACG
>VZTQ01000644.1:44206-73102 GCA_013400755.1 Pelecanoides urinatrix
CCCCCCCTCCGCCCCGCCCCCGCGCCCCGCCCCCGCGGGAGCGGCAATTAGCGCGGCCGCTCGTTACCGCGCCTCACCGCCGCGGAGGGGCTGCCGGTTTGACGGGGCGGTATCAGCCCTGCCCCGGGACCGCCCGGGCTGAGGCCCGGCTGCAGCTCATCGCAGGGGTGAGCCGCGCGGTGGCAGCGGCCGCCTCAGCCGGGGCGGCCTCGCTGGAGGAGCGGCCGGTCGGGGCGGACAGCGGCGACATGAAGCCCTTCCTCGGGCCTGGCCTCCCGCCCACTCGCTCGCTTTTCCCGGGCCCGCCCGTCCCGCAGGAGGGCTTCCACACCCACCCGGGACCCGCCGCCCCGCACGGCGTGCGGGAAGGAATCAGCTTACAGCCCGGGAGAACAGCCTACCCCGGGCACCCGTTACTTGACCCGTAGGGCTGTTTTTCCATTGCCCAGTGCGCCAAACGGTGGATTGTCATTAAGTTGTAGTACCGGTAATGTACCTGGTAAGTTGTAGTACCGGTAATGTACCTGGTAAGTTGTAGTACCGGTAATTCATCCATTCAGCCGTGATTCAGCAGAGAACTTCGGCACCAGCTCCATTTTAATCACAAGTCAACGGGATTCAGGCACATGCGTTACCGACAGGGTGTTGAAGCAATTTTTGATGTTGTCGTGGTTTAACTAAACACCACACACCCACTTGCTCACCCGCCTCCGGTAGGATAGGGCAGAGAATCGGAAGGGCAAAAGAGGGAAAACTTGTGGGTTGAGATAAAAACAGTTTAATAATTGAAATAAAAGCAGAACAATAGTAATAACAGCAACAACAATAATAGAATATACAAAGCAGGCAATGCACAATGCAACTATCACCACTCACTGACCAATGCCCAGCCTGTCCCCAAACCGCAAACCCCCCTTCCCGGACCACATCTCCTAGTTTATATACTAAGCATGACATCATATGGTATGGAATACCCCATTGGTCAGTTGGGTCAGCTGTCCTGGCTCTGCTCCCTCCCAGCTGCTTGTGCACCCAGCAGAGCATGGGAAGCTGGAAAGTCCTTGACCAACGTAAGCACTACTCAGCAACAACCACAGCATCAATGCACCATCAACATTCTTCTCTCACCAAACCGAAAACACAGCCACACCAGCTACCAGAAAGAAAATTAACTCTATCCCAGCCCAAACCAGGACAGATGTTGGGCTTGGAGTCAAACCCAAACTCGCTGCAATTAACCCCCCTTCATTTAGCAAATACTGGCCGAGTCAGCCACCCCAGAGAAGTCCTTCCTATGAGGGATCCTGGTGATCCAGATCCAGTGATCTGGATCCAGTGAGCTGGCAGGGTGGCAGGCAGTCGGAATTGCAAACCACAGCGTGGATCGGTGAGATTCAGGGGAGCATGTTCTTGCCCGGGACGCTGCCACACGCCTAGCCACCCTCTTTGCTGCTTCCACACCCCTAACTTGTGATCTAACTTCAGATCTAAAAGCGAAGCATCAAGATTAGAAGTCAGTGAAGAAATCCAGGGACTACTTTTCCAGTTTCTGGATGAATTATTTCTTACTACATGAGGTTTTAGTCCCTTTTACATCTCTGGAGCGCTAAGACCATTTTCCATCTCAGTCATTTGAAATCTGTCTTCACTGAAGTACCTTCTATCTGCTGCAGTAGAGAAGGATTAAACCTGATTTATCAGATGCATCTTGATAGCAATAGAATTCATTTTGTTCATGGATATGATGGAAGAGCTTTAACAGCTGCATTACAAGTAGTTTTATGTATTAAAGCTTTGTTGGAGCTTTCAATGCCTTGTTTAAAACAAAACTAAAAGCAGATTGCTAATGGAAATTCGGGTTCTAACTGTGGGTGATAAATGAGCAGATGGAACAGTCAACATTACTGGAAAAAAGGAACAATATAGGACAGAAAAGTGAGTAAAAACAAAAATACACCTACATCAGCCAAACAAAATAAGAGAAGGTCAAACAAGGTATTGTACGTCTTTGAATTGCACTCAAACACAATTTAATGCTTAGTACCCTGCTGAAACGCTCCTCTCTTTAAAGTACTACTATTCCCACGAGCGCAGTATCTGAGCATCTCCAGTATGCTGGAGATATAACACCAAGTATGTTAAGACAAGCAAATGCAGAAAGAGTTGCCCCTGCACTAGCTCCAGACTGGAGCAGCACATCCAAGTCCTTCCCACTTCGGCAGAGCACGGCAATGCCCAAACCGCAGCCACCATGGGTATTCAATGACCAAAGCAGCCCAACGGTGGCATTTGGTCCCTGATAGTTTAACCACTACTCCAGAAACTATCACAAAGCCAGTTTCCCAAACCTAAGACAAGTTCAATCCAATGTCACCCGACAGAAACACGCGCAACATCCACACGAGTAGCTGCATTTGGAAATAATTCTGTTTTCTTGCCGCTACTACAGCCCTGCCAGCGGAGGCCGTTCATCCTTGGGATGCCCCGTCCAGCCATAGGACAACTCCAAGGCACCCCTTTGGAGCAGGGCTGGATGTGATGCCTGTTCTAGTTCCTACTCACAGATCACACACAGTTTTAATCCCCAGATGTTTTACAGATTTAGATTGTTCACACATTGTGCAAGTTGGTCTTCATCGTCCACTGTCCAGCCAGGGACCCCCATTGCTTTTCCTTTGGAGAAGAAAGAGATTGAGATCTTCTCATAGAACCTCAGCTTTGAAGCGAAGCTGATTAATTTCTAGGGGCTTTATCCTTTCCACTGCTTTAAGCACTTAAGCCACACAGTTGAGAGAGAGCAGCACATGGCCCCGGGCCAGAGGGGGAAGAGGGGGTTCATCCAGCCAGAGGGCCCAGGAGTGCTCCCACACCTGAGTAAAACCTCTCAAAGCTTTCTCAGCACAAAGAACACTGCTGAACAAACGCCTCGCAGCAGCCTGCAATACCTGTGTAGGGCTGCGTGGTTCAATGGGCCAGATTCTCACTACTGTAAATCAAAATAATCCTTTCAGAAAGGGAGCTCTGCCCAGCTGGGGAGTTGGCAGCAAGCACTCGGGAGGGAAAGTCAATGCCAGGTACAAACAGCATTACTCTGCAAACACCCAGGTAAGTGGTCCTTTGGAGCTGAGATTAGTGAACGCTGAGAGTCCAGGTTCATTCCTGGAGCAGCTCCTGGCTGAACTGGACTTTTGTAAACCGGACAGGCTACACCGACACCAGCAATGAAACTCCAGCACCCTCAGACATCTGAGAGCTGTTGGAGCGACACTGCGTAGGCTCAACTCTCAAACAGCGTTTCAGATCCAACACCTATCTTGCGCAGCAGAGTGCCTTAAGGCTAGCAAGAGCCGAAAAGGTGTTATTAATTTTCTTTTTTAAAATCATCCTTGCAGCACAAAATAATCCAATGCATTTGCTAAGTGCCAGATGAATAAATTGCCTAACCTTTCCGCTTTAATCCATTGTAATCACTTTCCAGAGCACACTCTGAAAAGTGAGCTCCATGTTTCCAGAGCAGCTGTGCTCCTAATTAAAAGGCACTGTAGCAAGAAGACAACGAAACGTAATTCGGGTCAGAAATGCCTTGCTGCAGAGTTGGAGGACTGAGCTGAACTGCGAGGAAGACCAGGGAGGAAGAAGCAGCTGCCTGTGCTGCTAAGGCTCCTTAAGAGAGTATTAGGAGATGGCTGGCACTCAGGGCTGCCTCTTGGCTAAATCCCTGTTTAGCAGATTGGCTCCCAAACCTCTGTCCCTGCCTGGCTGGACTGGTTTGTGCGGCTTGAACGTGTGCTTTCCTCAGCATGGGCAAGAATCAGCTGAGTGCTGCAGTTAAGCGATCTACAGAAATAGCCAATGCAGAGGAAAAAGCACCGTGAGGGTTTTCTAACAGAAGTCCTGGGTTCCAGCACCACCTCACCATTTGTCCTGTGGTAAAGCCAAATCCAGCACAATTCAAACACAAGTTCCCCACTGTGCTGGGAGCTGCGCAAAAGCGGAGATGCATGCTCCATCTCTTCAGCTCCAGGTATAATAGGCAGAAGTCGGATTTAAAGAAAAGCCCTAGGAGCAGTGAGAAATCATCATTTCAGGGTGAATTTTCTAAGCTCTGATTTATGAGCATTAATATAATCCACTCGCAACAGGAACGTTTCCAATTTATAGGCGCTGCCAAGCTTAATCAGAGCAAGTTCAATTTGACACGTCCCAGCCAACAGCCAGGGGTAGATGCTTCAGAGCACGGTTCAAGCAGGCAGAGGAGGTAGAGAACTCGGGCACTTCTTAAATCCTTCTGTATCTGCATATCTACAAATCTTCGTGCTCATATTGCTCAGTGCCACGCTGAGACTGTTACTGAGCAAAGCCAGCCTGAAACAGGTTCAATTGGGTGGGAATTTATTGCCTTCTATTGTGCAGAAGACCAAAGATGAGAATTTTAGCTCCAAACCACTAAGACATACTGTTTCCATAGGGTGGACACCACAGGATTACAGTTTATCAGTCATTTAGATACTGCCTAGATTAAAAAGTTAATCAAATCAAACAGAGCACAATAGTTTCACCTATATTACCAGAAATATTTTGTTTTAATGCCATTGGAATGCTTTGACACTTATTAAAACCCAAAGTCAAAGCAATTCAGATTAAAACAAAACCACATTTTGGTTTTAGTTTTGTTTTAGTTAAAGCTACGTTTTCTGGTGAAAAAACCCTTCCAGCTAAAAGAAGTTTCACCCAGATTTGCCTGCAGTGAATCTCTCCACTCTGCCAACATCTCTGAGCGTGATCCTGCATCACAGCACCAGGCGATTTAAAAGCTGCAATCCTCCTCCCCTCTCCAGCAATTTCTTGCACTTACGCTCTCTCTAGCCTGTTTTGAAATGCCTGACAGAAAAAGCCACTTGCGTCATCGGCTTTTTTTTTTTTTTAAGTGCCCAGCACAAATCATCTGTAAGTCACGAAGTGGGCCTGGATGCTACAGACAGGCAAAGCAGAGACTTGCTGAGGATCAGTCTCTGTCATTGCCTGGTCTCCGATTTGGGCACATCGGCTGTTAAACTTCTCGGTGTATAAAGGACACGGAGCCTGTTCACGAGTGTTGACTGTCCTTAGGTGGGAGAGAGAAAGTCTCCGGAGCGGTGGCGTAGGGAACACATGCAGAAGGAGCCAGCCTTAGGGGTGCAAGTGACTCGCTCCACAGGACTGGGCTTATATTAACTGTGGAATTTGTCAAGCAAGTCCAATATTCTCACAGAGATGAGCTGGGTGGCAGAGGTGCACAATGGTGTTATGCATGTGGAATTACAGGATGCTTTGACAGAGGGGAGAGCACAGACGCGTTATCCTCGGTGTTGCCTTTATGCACGATCTGGGGTCTGCCTTGCATATGCGAGGTGCTATGGTACAAAATTATGCCTCCAACCCTGAATTCTCCTCCGGCTGGGTACATCACTTCCCCGGCCCAGTGGCCCAATTAGTCTCCACCCTTCAGGCGAGGACTGCCTCATGCTGGGTGTCTGCACACCAGAGCCTTGACTTCTCTAGGAGCTACCGTTGAGGCACCCACGCCAGTGCAGCACAGCACACACGAGCTGTGATGCTTACTTACAGCAGTTGCTGTGGCTGGAGAGTACCGAATGAATTTGAGGGAAGTACAGTCCCCTTCTGAAGAGCTCTCTTCATATATCCAACAAGTTCAGAACAGTCCCGAGCATTGCAGAGCTCATTTGCACAAGTTCAGCCTCCTAGCAGGTGGGAAATTCAGGGGCTTGACTCACACTGAGAATTGACAAACTCACACAGAGCTAGTCTAATTTGAAGATATTTATCTAAATTGAAGACATTTATCTAATACAAATAAATTTATCTAAGTCTATTACTTGTGGAAGCCTGTCAGTCTAGCAGGATTTATGGGCTGACCTCCCGACCACATTTTCTGCAGCAGTGGAAATCCAGCTGGCTGACTGCGGTGGGACACGCTATCCCCGCAGGTTTGCATCAGGAGCACAACTCGGCCCAGCAAGCAGGATAACTGGGCTTCAAGGTCTGATTGCACAGATGTGGGGGAACAAACACATCTGGGGAAAAAGGGAGGTTACTCCTTACAGCTGCTCACTGAGGCTCTCTGCTTTTCTGTGCATCTACCACAACAGAGACTGTCCCATGTCCTAGGGGCAAGTGCAACACAAAAAAGTCAGCAGGGAGCCGCTCGCTCCTGCTGTGACAGCCCTGAAATACCATCAGAGCACCTGGCAATTCTCTCTTCCTCATATTCACCACACCAGAGGTTTTGCACTGCTGAGAGTTTTGCTCCCTATTCAACCATTGCCACAGGGTTGAGATGCTTACGCCATGGGAGCCTGGAGGTGAGTGAACCTTCCCATGAGCATCTCTCTCCAGGTGGGGATGATTTACACCATGTTTCCTCCACTTACTCAGAGCAGTAATAGGGCTGCAGGGTCACACTCCTCATCAAATGCATCAGCACTCATCTTCTCCAGCCTACAAACCCATCTCTGCCAGGCTGGAGAAGGATGCTCTGTGTTCTGTTATTACAACACTGCGAGAAGACAATCAAAAAAACCAGAAAAAGTTAATGAGGTACTAATCACTATTGATCTGTAGTATATAATGCAATAAATACCCACTGGCATCGATTAAACTTAGCAGGGCAAAGGCAGCTACATCAATCACATCAGCCATGCGATTTTCTTTTTCAAAATTAATTTCATACCATCAGGGCAATGCCGAGAGGTGCCAGGGGACCGATCTCTAGCTGGAGGAGCACGGCTGGCTGAGCAGCGACAGCCTCAATTCCCTGCCAGCACCCACCGCGGATCAGTAGCCACACCGCTGCCGGGCCAAACCTTGCTGATGGGGCTTCAGGAGGTTTCACTGAAAAGGCCACGCTGGGGAATTGGGAGCATAGAGGGATAGGAAGAAAAGCCAGGACAAGTTTGAACCCTGGATCTTTTCTCTTCAGGCTTTTACTTGTTTGCCTCCAGCCCAAAACTCATTTTCTTGTAGAAATTAAGCTTTGGGTGGAACAAATATTGGTTTTAGCAAAAAAGTTGTTCTGAATGCTGGAAGTTCTCTTAAAGAGAAGTGTTCAACAGAAAACAAAAAAAGTCCCAGCTTTCTCATAACATTTCTGAAACTCCCCAGAAGAGAGGGAAAAGTGCTCAGATTTCTCTTAGGGAGACGAAGATGAAAGAAACCCCCTACAGCCAGAAGTAGGTCCAGCCTTGAGACATGATGGGCGGCAGCACGGTGCTGTGCTGAAGCCTGCATAGCAGGCTCCAGAGCATCGGAAGGCGTTTCTGCCTGCACTGGACAGGCAAGTGGCTTGGCTGTCAGTAGAGGATAAGACTAATTAAGGCTGTGATCCCCTGACTCACACACACTAATGCCTGTGGATAGATCTCTAATGCTCTCAATTCATGCTCGTTAGCACAGGCAGCAGAGACAAGACAAGCATGTTATGTCATCATTTAAATCCTGTCACATTTCCCCAAAGACTCTGATTACATCTTAAAATATTTATTCTCTTCCCCTGAGGCAGGATTGCCTTGCCCTGGAAGCTCTGAACCCAGCAGATTTGCTCCAAGCAAAGCTCCCACACATGGCACGGTGAACTGATCCTCAGCCCTCCCTGGCGCCCTATGGAGAGTGGAATTCCCCTGGTACAAGCTTTGAAGGCATCAGCTCATCCTTCCCTAATTTTCAACATGACTTTACATCTCAAACTAGATTTAAACTGAGTATTTCCTAGTCACGTTTGCGTGAGGAGGGAGAACCACACCAGTGGACGTGTGAGCGTGTGGCTGTGCATCTCAGCGCATGAACAGTCATGCTCCAGTTAAATAAGCATAACACACTTTTGCAGGCACAAAACGCCAATTTTTCTTGTAAGTCAACTAGCAGGAGTGAAAAGAATAAATATTTATGGCACATCCTTCACTAATCAGTACCAGCTGTATTTATACCAACCCTCCTTGGTCCCAGAGGGTGGTTTCAGCCTTCTGCCCTCCTGAGTCTTTTCTGCCCTCATTGCCTGGTGACCTGTTGGTGACGGGGGGGTTGGAGGGGTTATAACCCCCCAGGGACTCTGGCCAGCCGGGGCCCGGTGGCTACTCGGCAGCAGTGTCCCCTGAGAGAGCAGGAGGGGTGGGGAGGGATGTGAAATAAGTCTTCATGCTTTGAAAGCCTGGGGCAGAGCTCTACTTTACAGCACTACTCACAAGCACAGCGGCTCCTATCCGAGGAGAGGGAAGGTCTCCCACTGAGTTCAGTGCAGGCTGGATCACTCTTCCTAGGAGCAAGCTATTTCCACCATCATTTTGCAGAAGCTCCAGAGGGAGGAGACCTGGCCAAGAGCATGAGGGACAGCCCAGAGCACCCTCGCTAGCCCCCAGCCGCAGATTCAACCCCACAGCACATCCATCCCATCCCACTCCTGCTTTGTTTCCCCGGCTGGGCTGTAGAATAGATGGTGGTGTAGGTCTGAGACCTCTGCGCTTCTGCTCTCCTCCCTTTAGCACTGCAGACAGCCCCAGCAGGCACTTGGTGAGGTTTTCACTGCAGGATCTCCCAGGGGAAGGGCTGAATTGCTTTTGTTACAGCAGTTGTGGATTTTAGATCTTGCATATCAAAGCGGGGAAAGGAAGAAATAGCAGAAACCTCGATGGAGTCACATCTACATTAAGAGAATGGGTTTACACTACATGGCACCTGATCACATCATTTTAGATGCAAAGAGTAAAGCCACCAGGGTTATTATACTGAATGATGTTATTCTTTTACTAGGAGCCGGCTTTGTGGCCCTCCCTGAGCTCCCGGCAGGATAATGCACAAAGCGCGGCGAGCCCAGCAGCCAGCGCGCTGCTGTGAATGTTAAACACCCTTTGCATAACCCCAGCCTGAATCTCTTTGGAGATGCTGGAGTACCCGGCGTTGCTCGGCCCAAGCTGCTTTCCAACAGCCATTTCCAAAGGCTAAAGCCTGCCCAGTCTTTTTTCAGCAACTTGCCAGCCAGGCTTCGTCCAACCCAAAGAACAACCTCACTCTGGAAGCAAAGGGAGTTAGAAGGGCTTTGTCCCTCACTGATTTAACTTGGTGTTAACGGGCAGCAAAGCTGCTACAGGGTCATAACACGGTTAATCCAGCAGCTACAAGCCACCCACCCTGAACACAGCACTACCACAACAGCCACTCAGACACACGAGGACACGCCGGCTCCGCCGCAGAGCCTAAGATGTGGCACAGAGATGCCAAACCCAACCGCAAGCTCGAGCCCCTTATCCCAGCTGCTTCCTGCAAGGACATGGGCAGCGCTCTGATAACAGCTGAAGGCACAAAAGAGTGGCCATGGTCTTTGCAGCAGTGATGCACACGCAGCCCGAGGACCTGCCCACAGAGGCACGTGTGGATGGAGGGCTTGCAGGAATCGCTGCACATGGAACGATTCTTGCTCTGAGAGAAGAGGGAAATGCTGCCGTTTGGGAAGGGGAGAAAAGGAGGCTCAGGCTTGGTGCTGGTACAGCATCCTCTCTGCCTCTGCCACCAAGAGCCAAGCACACTGAAGGTGGAAGCTGGCCTCAGTCCATGGGCAGAGCTAGTGACCATTTCCCGAATTACCAGCCTGAACCTGAGCTAGAGCTGCCCA
This sequence comes from Pelecanoides urinatrix, assembly GCA_013400755.1. Taxonomy (NCBI): domain Eukaryota; kingdom Metazoa; phylum Chordata; class Aves; order Procellariiformes; family Procellariidae; genus Pelecanoides; species Pelecanoides urinatrix. Next base: position 53,868 of record VZTQ01000644.1, read on the forward strand.
CCCCATCCAGTTTCTAGCCCTAAATACTATTAATGAGATTCCCATCTAAATCAAAGCTGTTAAGAGCTAAATAAAAGCTAATAAGGAAATGATCCCTCTGCACATGGGTGGCAGAGCCAGCAACAGGTCTCAGCCCAACATCCCCATCCCTCACCTGGACTATTTTGCCTCTTGGAGTCTACCCTGGGCTGGGGAAGAGATTTCTGCTCCGGGTAGTTTCGCAGCACCTTTGCAACGAGTCTCGGAGTAAGGTCACTATCATGCTGCTTTCAAGACATTCGTAGGGAAATTATTCTGTCTCTCCCAAGCACAGACAGCCATTGCTTCAGCAGGAGGCAGCAACTAGATTACATGAGATAATTTAGTAGCTGACATTAAAAACATCTCATTTAGCCTAGAATAAAAATATCTTCATTCAGCCTAAGCTATATTAAGATAACTGAATTCATAGTAAGTTTTGAATAGCTGCTCACCTGGGCAGTTGAATGAAGATTGCCTCCTCCAAGCCATCATCTCCCTGTCATCATGTCCTTGCTGGAAATCAGGAATGACAGCAGGGACTACTGGAGTAAATGGATTCTCATGTGGCCTAAATCTTCCTCTTTGGTACAACATATTTAATTTTCCAGCTTTCCTATATGAATTGCTTTTTACCTTCTTCCTGGTGTCGGCCCACGGCCTCCAGCTAATAGAGAGCAGAGATGAATTTTGCTGCATCTCAAGCAGCTGTTGCTCTATTGTGACTTAACACTGTGCTGTAAGCAGAGCTACAACTAAAGAGATTGAGTTAATAGTATCCTGAATGAGACAAGCAACAGGGAGAAGAGATGTAATAGGATGCAGTGAGGAGGGGTATTTTAAGCACTGGTTTATCTGACAAATTCTGCAGTTATACATCCCGTGTTCTGCTTTCCACTGCAGCCCATCAGTAGACAGATGAAAACAATTTTTACATGGCATAAGCAGAAGAGAAGCAATCAAACCCTTGCTCCCAATGCAAGATTCAACTGCAGAGGTGCCACTTCTGTAACCTTTGGACACCTTCATAATGAAGGAATTACAAAAAAATGAACCAACCCCATTTTTGAGGCAGCAGCTGCTCTGAGGTGTTGGGGATTCATTCAGGCACCAGCCCAGGAGAATCTCATCCCAGGAAAAGCAGCTGAAGGGGTTCTGACTTTCAGCAGCAGAACCCAGAGCTCTCTGTGCACAATGGTGTTATGACACCCGGCCCCCAGAAAAGCACCACTGCAAGGCCCAGAGCCTTATGTGGCTTTAATTTGTGATTCCCCATCTCAGTGCTTTTTTTTTTTCCCCTAATATCTGGAGCTGAAGAATAAAAATTTGCAAATTCCCCCCTGCATGGAGGCTGCTAGCAGTTCAGGATGCTCTAGTTTCTTTAACTGCCCAGCTAGAGAGGACTCCTCTGGAGGTGCACACGTGCTGCCCCAGCTCCCTGCTCCCACACGCTATCAGCAGGGCACTTCTTTCAGAGAAGAAATCAAAGCACCTGATCTTAAAAACCCCCTGCTCCGCATCCCAGCTCTGTGCTGAAGTCTGCGCAGAGGCAGGAGTTGGCACACCAAGAGTGGTCTCCATTTAATATTTTCTTTAGCAGCTCTAAGCCAAAGCCCCTTAGCACCCTGATCCTTTAGATCCCTCCCAGAGGTGCCTTGGTCTCTTTAGACCATCTGGGTACCCAGCTCATGGTTAGTGTTGCTCCAGTTGTTAGCCATGTCTGAACATAACTCCTAGTTCTCTTCCACAAGGATTTGCTCTGAGCTGATGCTTTATGGGTCAGATGCTCCTGGAGGTGATGGACAGAGGGAAGTGCAGGACAATCCTGCCTGGGATAAATTGCAACAGCACCTTTGGCTGCAACAAAGCTGCCTGATTTACACCAGCTGATGATCTGGCCTGAAGACCAGACCCCAAAGGATCTCAACAGTGCAGCTCCAAAGGCCTCATGAAACCAAGCTCTTCATGTCCATGAACTGCAAGAAATGCTGGTGTACCAGAGCAAACCAGCGGGGACATAATTGTCCTTCTGGATTTGCTCTCTGGAGCTCTGTAAGAGAAGTCAGAAGACATTTGGCATGTGTAGCTGAATATTAAACTCACAATGAGGATGTCTGGGCTTGTTTCCCAACTTTGAGACTGACACAGTTTGAAGTCTCAGTCAGTTCACCTTCCTTTCCAGGCCTGATTTCTCCCCGCTCTGCACCTTACAGAGTCATTTTGTACCTGTACGAAGTGTTAACCCAACCAGAACATTTTGCTCACTTACACGGTTGTCACATTTTAACATCAACAGAGGAGTACTTTCAGCATCACTTAATGAGGCTTTTCTACTTTGCATAAAAACTTGGCAATAAAACTTGCAATGGTAAAGGAGGAGAGCTGCCAACTGACAGGCAGGGAGAGAGACAGACACTGCTTGACACCCTCCTTTCCCTTGGACACAAGGAGGAGGGTGGTAAAGACAACCGCACTGCCGCACCGGGGCTCCAGCAGCCCTCGTGAACTGAGTTCACATCCCCTTAAGCTTCCCACAGCCCAGAGAGGGTCTGTGTTAACACTTGGCTCCTGCTCCCTCCAGCCCCGCTTTGGCACGCCTGCCCCAAGCCCCAGCTCACTTCCTCAGGCTCTCCAGTCACTCGGGAGCTTGCTGTTCCCCAACCCTGTGCACAAGCCAGTACAGACAAGAGAATAGCAAAGTTAAGAACATAACGCTGCATTTTCTCACTGCTTTGAAAAGATATTACTCTTAAACCAGGGCTCCCTACAAAACTCTAACTCTTCCAGCCAACTGTCATGGTTTAACCTGGCAGGCAGCCAAATACCACGCAGCCACTTACTCGCTCCCCCCACCCCAGCAGGACAGGGAGAGAATCGGAAGGGTAAGAGTGAGAAAAACTCATGGGTTGAGATAAAGACAGTTAATAGAACAGAAAAAGGAACAATAATAATGATAAAATATACAAAATGAGTGAGGCACAATGCAACTGCTCACCATCCGCACTGACCAATAACCAAGTAGCAATCGGTACTTCCTGGATCATGCCTACCGTTCATATACTGAGCATGACGTCACATGGTATGGAATCCCCCATTGGCCAGCTGGGCTGGCTGTCCTGATTATGTTCCCTCCCATCTTCTACACCTAGCTCAGTCAGCAGGCATGGGAGCTGTCCTTGGACTAGGAGGGTATTTAGCAAGAACTGAAAACATCAGTGTGTTATCAACATTCTCCTCATACTAAATCCAAAACACAGCACTAGGAAGAAATTTAACTCTATCCCAGCCAAAACCAGAATACCAACAAAAGCCAAGGCAGCTGCAGCCACCACTATCCTACCCAAGCTCTGCCAGGAGCAGCTGGCTACTGCCCTCCCCTCTTATAACCTCCAGTCGGTCTTTCCCAGGTGCTCTCCTTCTACCAATAAGCACTCATCAGATTTTGAAGTCTTCCACCACCTGAGCTCCTTCTTGCTTTCCCTCACAGGATTTCCATGGGAGAAGGTGCTGTGTCTTGAGGGCTGTTGACTCTTTGAACAAAACACTCCACATAAATGAGCCGTCGGTGCAGCTGGATGGCCACTGCTCCATTGCTGCGTGGCCTGTGCTAGATGTGGAAATGGTTCCTGTTCTCTTTGCTCATTTAGCTCAGAAGCAGCTCTCAGAGCTGCAGAGGCATCTCAGACGGGGTGGTCCCCATCTGCAGCTTGCAAGTCTCTTTCTGTGCTGTTAGGGACACAGAAGTGTAGAGTGCCCAACGCCAACCTTGGCTTCCCACCCTTCCTGCTTGCTTCTTGCAGTGCCCGTAGCCTTGCTGGCTCAGGACATGCCCTCCCTTCCCTGGGGAAGGGCCCCTATACGCTTCCCTGCACTAGTTTCAAAGAACAAGCTTCCCAGTGACAGAAAGCTTGCTGAGTTATTGGCACAAGTAATTACTATTTAAATTTGTCTCTGAGAGTGGTCGGTGCCGTAGCTGAGGCTGCAGCTTTGGTAGCACCGCGCAGGCTGGGTAACGCAGCATCCTGCACCTCCGGGAGCTGCACTCCCTGCAGAATGAGCCCTGTTCTACAGGACGTCAGCACTGGGTGTTAGGAGATATTTCCTAGTGTTTGATCCAGACGGCATCTCTCTTTTCTTCTACAAACCAGAGCATTTAAGTGGTGAATTAGATCCATTTGGGATACGTATAAAAATGCAGACAGATAGGAAGCCGTTAGCATTGTTAACCTTGGAAGTTCCAAACTACCATTTATTTCGCTGCAGACAGGGGACTTTGCAAGGATTATAACAAGAAATGCTAGAAACAGAAAGGCAAAAAGAAATCTTTCACACTATTAGAGTTGTCTGTGTCTTGTTCTAACATGGATGACTATGCCCTTCCGAGCCAGCAGCAAGTTGTAGAGGACTATTTTTGTCAAAACCATCATTGCAAACACTGTTGAACTTCCTTTGGTCTTCCAAGAACCAAATCATTTCCCTGACTTGGGTCGCATGGATCGGGGACACATCCTTCAAAATAAGGATTGTCTGTAGTGTTGCGCACTTAACTACCAACCTCCTGCACCATAGATCTTCTGTTTTCCCCAAGCACCAGACTCTTATCACCTCTTTCTCCTGAAGGCACAGATAGGAAGCCCAACATTGCAATAGGCTGAGTGCTTGCTGTGGCTAAAAACAGCAATCCACAGCAGACAGGAGCTCACCTCTAAGTTATCACTTCAGGACAGTGCAGGAGGAAATCCCTAGCACTATGGTATTGTGGCCCAAGAACTGCAAAGAGGACCTGTTATTTGATATATAGCATACAATGCTTTAGAACAAATTTGAGAGAGAAAACACTTAAAGCCCAGATTGAAGTGGAAAATAGCATAAAAGTCAACATGGCTAACGATCTGACAAGGAATATGTAAGGCTAATTTAGTACTTCTTTTTTAATAGGATGCTTGATTTAATAGGCACCAGAAAGGCATTAAATCATGTAGGCACTCTTTGGTACAAGCATCTGTAATGAGGCTGTGGTGGGAAATTTTTAGTGAAGTTGAAGAAAACAGAGACAAGGAGAAAAACAGAGAGAGGATCTGGTGAAAGAAGAGATGGCAACGGTCACTGACAAGGGGCCACTGACACTCCTGATTGCAAGGAGCAGAGGGATGGGGTTCCTTTAAGGACCAATTTTGCTTAATAACTCCTTAATTACTCTGGCAAAAGGATAGGACTCTGCAGATGGATTGTCCTCCTTCGCTTTGGTACTCTTTCTCCTTGTGCTCCACCTGGCTCTGGTTGCCCTGGGCAGCCCCATCTGGGGTCTCCACCCACCAGCTTTCACCTCTTGGCTCAGGAGATGTATTTAAGCTCAGCCCCTTACTCAAGTTGTGCTCTGTGTTTGTTGTGTGTGGTTTTGTGTCTTGGTTTCTTCCTCATTTGCCTATGGACTTGCCTGGAGATTGATGGATTGCTGGCTCACCTGGTGTTCCTCTCTTGTTCTTGCTCAGGTACTGTGGCACTGCACCCTCCTTGGTGAGGACGCTGCCCTTTGCTCCCTGGTCCCCTTCTCTTGCACAACAGCCCCCTTTTTGCTCTTCCCTGGCAGTGGCTACCAAAGCTATAGCAGCAGCCGCCTCACACTCTGAGGAGCTGTGATGCTGTGGCCAGTTTCTATGGTCACGTATGCAATATGATATGGCAAAAAGGGTAGTGAGTAATTACTAATAAACTATGTTGTCATGTGGAAGATGCTGGACAGAATAACTAGTAGTTACTAGATGAGAAGAGGCAAGCTAAAAGAGTGTATAAAAAAAAAGAGCTCTTGCTCCACAAACTTCCTTCTTATCCTACTGCCAAACATACAGCTCCCTATGTGAAGTCCATATTCTCAATGTTTGCCTGCAGCTGGTTCCACAGCCAGATTCAGTTTTGAAGAAGAAACTCTGAGCCTTTGCTGTTGGATGAAATGCTACCCAGCAACCTGTTAGCTGAGATTGTTGCTTTGTTGCATGTCTGTACAGGCACCAGGAGACAGATGCTGTCTCCCCTCTTGTTTCTAGTGGCGAGGTGTTTTGTGTGAGGAGTGGGGTTTCACTTTTGCTGATGGCTGGCTTTCCCAGAAGAGGTCAGAAGCTAGCTCTGTCTGCTGGCTGGTGCCTGGAGCCGCATGTGGACTCTGCACCACTCCAGTCTGTAGTCATGGGATGGTGACAAAGTCCTTCCACAGCAGCGGTTGCACTTGTTTTATTTCATTTAGGCAGTATTGGATGCTCCTTTTGAATAGTTGACATATGGTGAATAATCTTGTGTTTTCACATGTGATTACAGTCTTCATAGTCTCAATCAATAAATACAATGAGCTTGAACAGTCTAGTGCTGCAAGTTCTTTAAAATCATATCCTCTATTAGAGGCAACAATTGATAGTATTTATTCCAGTTTAACAGTGATTATGTGCTAGTTACTGCAGAAAGTCACTAGCAATCCAGAAGGGGGGACTGTTATTTTCTTTTGGTGTATAGCACATCTGCCTTGCTCTCTAAATATTAGTTTTTAATTAAAGTGGATAAAATACTTTAGAAAAGGCTATGTGCTTATTTTAATACCAGTCATCATTCATGGGAAAGGGATTTAAACAGGAATGTCTGAGCATTTTGTAATGAAATATGTAGCTGACTGCATAAGGTATCTCATTTAGCTAGATGCAATTCATCCAGAGTGTCAGCCCAAAATTACACATGCTTTCTAAATTAGAGGGAGAGGAGGAAAGGGATGTATGTGTTTATATACATTCTATATATATGAAATGTTTGGATTTGATAACAAACATCTTTATTACAAATGGTGGAAATAGCACAGAAAACAAATACGGTTGGGAACTGATCTCTCTTCTACGCCAGCATGTTGCCTCCACCTGAAATGAGGACCAGCAGGAGGTTAAGTTGTCCATCATTAAACAAAATTCCAGGTGTGGATGTAGTGGATAGGTGCATACCTGTCATTTTGAATCTTATCTGCTGGAGTGTTGTAGAGAGACAAACTACACTCCTCTTGAGCAAAATCCCAGGGCTTAGGCTTCCTACACCAATAAACTCGGGGTAGAACTGCAGGGGCAGTTTTACCCATCACAGATGTTTTTTCAGTATCAATAACAGTAGCAAGACCAGGTTTCCTAGAGCTGTTCCTAGACACCTAGAGCTAGAGGTGTCTGTGGTAGGAACAAGCAAGACTTTGATCTAATCCCCCTTGCTGGCCTGGCTGAAAGGGAGTTGGAGTTTGGACTCTAACAGTGGAGGCATCTTTATACCAGCTCAAGAATGGTACCTTATATCAGCATCACTAACAAACAATCAGGACAATCCTCAGGTGATGGACACATGAAATGAACCCTGAGGTGCAGAACTGGAGCAACATGCATCCCAGCAGCTGCCTAGTCCATGGTAGAGTCCTACCCATGAGTGGAGTGAGATTGCAAAGAGAACTCTTATGGTTTTTTTCCTTTTTTATTGCAAATTCACTTTATTGTATTTTATATTGGGCAGAACAACCAACCTAGCAGGTAGCACATCAGGAGCTGTGCTGCTGGCACCAGGTAGGCTTGATATATACTGCTCCAAAGGGACTACTTCAGGTTACGTCAAGAGGTGGGTCGTGAAATCAATGTGATTTGGATATAAAGAGACAGAGGCTGTATAGCACAGCATATTGATGGGCTCTGCCTCTGCTTATCACTAGCAGGGAATTCCAGGCTCACTTAGACCTTGGTCTGGGCTATGGCTCTGCAGTAAAGAACTGGCAGCGTGGAGCTAATTTACTGCTCAGGCTGAATCGCTGAATTACAGAGTGTGTGACCTGAGAAAGCAGGGGGTTGTCCACTGTTATCTAATGTCTGCTGCTCCCCAGAAATTTGTGGAGTGGGAGGACTGAAGGGTGGCAGCTGTGTAGATCAGTAGTTGAATGTTCAGTGCGTTGCAGGAATGGGAAGGGAAGCAGCATGTGCAGTTTGCACAGAGTTAGACCTAAAAGGACGTCAATTCTAGCAGTGCTAGATGCTAATGAGCGTTTTCTTTCTACACAAAATGGATCCATGGAAGTCTTATGAGAATTAATATGTAAAAGTTGCAGCCAAGCACCAGAAGCAAATAACTTTGCCTGTTAAAACTGCAGCAGCACCCAAAGGCCCTAGCTGGGGATTGGTCCTTATTTAATGCTTTATGCAATGAAGATGTGAACAATCTGAAAAGAATTTTTATTTTTATGTATCTTTGACCTCCACTTGATTGTGCTATTTGGTTATACGAATCAACCAGAAGCTCCCACTAAAACAGATGTGGATAACTCAACCTTGCCTCATCCAATCTTGCCCAATAATAGAAGTATCGGTGCAGTCTTATCACACTGAGACTTCTGTCTTGTCACGCTGGCGACTCACCAATATTGTGTCTGGGGCACAAAGGTTACTAAGCACAGAAGTAAAGGGCTGCAAAGGCTGATTTTTGGCAAGGTACAAAGTGTAGGTGTTTCAGAATTTGCATGTATACAGATGTCACTCAGACTGTGGATTAACATGTGGCAAACTAAACTGTCACCATTTCAAAACACTGCAGATATGTGGGCAGGTGTAGTGCAAGTCTGAAAATGATGGATCTGTACACCAGGAGTGGCAAATTTATCCATGGATGAATCAACTGCACTTCCTTTTTTTTCCTTTAATGCCTGCCTCAGATGCCCAGGCACAACCTCCTCATTTGTAGGCAGCTGGGATGCATGTTGCTCCCGTTCTGCACCTCAGGGTTCATTTCATGTGTCCATCACCTGAGGATTGTCCTGATTTGTTTGTTAGTGATGCTGATATAAGGTACCATTCTTGAGCTTGTATAAAGATGCCTCCACTGTTGGAGATTCCCTTCCCTGTGGCAGTAGCTAGAGCAGAATGAGCAATCTCAGCTGTATTTGTACTAGTAAGAGTGGGTGTTGATTTTGGCACAGTTAAGTCTGTGCTGCTCTGGTGTATGGGCAAGGCCTAAGGAGTTTAGGCTCTCACCTCTTTGTATGTGATTAGGAGTTAGGAATTTATTCTGAGAGTCCCAGAAGTGAGATTCTTACTAAGTGGCACTTAGTATCATCTGTAGATGCACAAATGGTTTTAAAAGCCTGGTCCTGCATTGTTTGAATATTTCAGCATCTATTTGTGAAGATAATGTGGGATTATCAAAGGCAGCTAATACTATTGAATCCCTTTGGCTAAGTGGGAGACGCTCTTAGAGCCATTTAAACTCCCACTCACGCAAACCCTTGGGGTCTGTTCCTTCACAAACGGAGGTGGAGACAAAGCAAACAGCAGTACTGCAGCACGGCCATCAGAGCTAGTCACTGAACTTTATCTTCTTTCTATGCCTAGACATATTGATTGCAAAAGGAGTGAAAAGATCAATCCAACAGAAAAGCCTTACACGGGGAAAGAGCAAGCTCACGCATATGGGCAAAACCCAAGTGATGCCTTTAAAGCCCTAAGTAAGCAAAGAAGTCTTTATAGGAGCACTGTTCTGCCTCAGGCATTAGGATTGTCATGAAACCTGCCTGAAATCAATAGGTTTTGTTGATCCATGCTGTCAGGGCTTGGATCAGGTTGAGGGTGAATACAGAGCTACATCGCAGCTACAAGGATTCTGCTTGTCATGCCAATGGGCCAGTGTTGCTCTAACAGATTGCATCCTTCTCTAAGTAGTTGCCTGTGTTCATATATCATGTTATTATCTGTAAGATGAATTTGTAATGTCTCTCTCGGGATCCTGTGTCTCATCACTGGCAGACTAAAATTATGGATTACTCTTCCCTCCGCCTCTATCCTCAGTTCCTGGCAGCAAAGTGAGGCTGCAGGGAGCCCTGTCCCCCCCAGCTGGGGAAACTGGATCCAAGGCTATGGCCTTTACATCACAGATGTCCAAGAAGCAGCAAGACATTTTGTCCATGTAACCTGCAAGTTCCTCGATGGGAGAAGAGTGCTGCAGGGACTCCGTGGCTCTGGGGATGGCAGTGGAGCTAAATTATTAAGGAACTGGAAGCTATTCTGCTAGAAGATGCCACGGGAAGGAGCGATTGGTCCTTCTTCCAGAGGTGAGGCTCATGTCTCTGGGAGCATTGCTGCCACGGCTGAGAGAGGGCAGGTCCTCCCACCTGCCATCTCGGTCTTTCCATGTCCTGACTCCACCACCGCAATGTGTGACAGACTTTGAGATACCCAACCCACCAATCTTCATGGATTCCTCCTGGCCCAGAAATATCCCTATAAAAGTCTCCTGGGAAGGAGGAGGTAGTGAGTGAGGTGCAGGGGAGCCTTGCTGCAGTTCCCAATGGGTCTCAAAGCCCAAATGGGTTACAGGCTGTCTTTCCTCTGATGCCAATATTAATACAGGTCAACAGACAGCATGGTACCAACTTACCCTGCCTCAGTCCCTGGATGTCTTAGTGATCTCCTTGGCTTGGATCTAATTTTTGTCACTGGCTGTAAATTATTCTCAAATTAAAGCAGTGAGCTGTGGCCCAGCAATTTGAATTGGATGCCTGGATTTGCTTTGACTTATTAACAGTAGCAGTTGGCACTTCTTGCCCCATCTGTCTATATGAAGACTCCAGCTCAACTCTTAGCCTCGGTACAAGGAGCACAAGGAGCTGCATAACTGCTTATGCACTGGAGAAGGGCTATGAAGAGATCTATTATCTGCTGTTTCCCAGTGCAGATCGGAGTTGATGGAAAGGACATGGACCGGGGGGTTCTGTGCTACAGCAACACCCGATCACCCTCCTACAGAGGTGCTACAGTTGAAGTAATCTTGAGAGCACCCAGGAGATGCCTGGAAGCAAAATAAGCCCTGGTCTGCCCTGGGACTGGTGTCATGCAAGCGCTGCTGGTGCCTCCCTGCATGTGGACGGTGACTGGGTAGCAGAGGACTCTGGGTGCTAACCCCAAGCCAAATGACTGTATTTCTGCTGCTGTTCCTGTGCCTGTGGATAGCATTTGCAAATTATCACCTGAAATGTTCCTCGATGTTATAAATAGCCTGCATCAGAGGCTGAGAGGCACATACTTGTTCCCTCTTAGCCATGCTCATCCCCAGCTCCTCAGCTGTGGATATGTGCACTGCAATGCAACAGCAGATGGTTAACGAACCTCTCCGGACAAAAGGTGCAATCACCAAGGCAAGACAATAACTCATCCCCCTGCGTGTGAGCAGGGCCCTTCTCGGGGCTCACTCAATGTTTCCTTTCTAGATCAGGAGATGTGAGCAGATGACTTATATTCCATGCACAGGAGTTATTCACTGGTGCCTCAAAAGAAACGAGAGTTCAGTTCCCAGCTGTGGATTACACTGAGTGAGCTTTGGGTTTCTGCTTTAAGGTTCTTCAAATGTTGCAGCACAGTGAGTCTTGTTGGACCCCTGTTACTGCTGGTGGAAAAGCAGCTGGATTCAACTGGGTTGGGCCTTTAGCAATAGCCTAGAGTCTGCGTTCAAAGGGTTGTGTATGAAAAACTGCATGAGCAAATCCAGAGAGCTCAGGGCTTTGGGATGCAGGGGGGGCAGCCCATCACTCAGCTACTCAGTGCATCTCGCAGGCTTTGGATTGCTCAGTGCTGGCGTAGCCACACTCCTGCCTATGTTCTTCATGCCCAGAGCAGCCACATCTTGTCCTGGCTCTGTAAAGTCAGTCCCAAAGTCATTTGAAAAGGACTGGCCGTAGATAAGGGGTGGGAGGGGCAGGAAATTAGGATGAAAGCTGTCACATTATTTGTGTCCAAATATTGAAGATGTGAAAGCCAATAGCCTTCTCCTTTGTCTTCTGCATTCCCAAAATAGTTTAATCAAGTGCTTTTTGGCCTTTTCCTCGGTATTGCTCTGTGCTGGAGGTTGTTATGGTCCTGTAGGCACTCATGGCTTTCCAATGCGGGGAAAATCCCAGGCTACCTGTATGTGCAAGAAAGTGATTTATTGTTCTTGATAATCAATTTGTTACCATGGTTGTTTCAGGTTAATCACACCATTAATATCCTGAAACCTACCGAACTGCAATTTCATTACACGGAGCCCAAACTCTGCTCCCCTGCCCCTGCCCATAACACAGTCAGGCAGAGGATTACAGCCCCTGCACTGGCAGCAATGTGATACAGCAACCAAATGGCCTCGGGCTCGTTCGGTGGTGGCCAGCTGCTGGAGAACTCATCTTGGCAACGGAAGGCTTGATGCTGGGAGAAGTGTGAAGCTGATGGATGAGGTGGTGGAAAAATAGATTGATTTTATTTTTTCCCTGCAGCTAAGAGCTGTCTGGCAAATCACAATGGAAACAAGTGGGATGGAGTAGGGTTTTGATCTGGGGAGGGACGAGCAGTAAGAGAACAAGAGGGTAATTCAGGTAAACTGGGTAGACTTGATTCTGCAGTTAACTGTGCCTTTGATAATTGAGTCAAAAATGGGTACAGATCAGCAGCCTTTGGGTCTTGTTTGGCAGAACCATCAGGACCATGGCAGGGTTGTGCTGGCTCTCAGTTTATTTCTGGCCTTTTCTCATAACCCCACATGAGTAGATGGGGCCAGTAAGCCCAGGGTTATAGAGCTCAGATTTTTTCAAAGGCATTTAGACTAAATATAGACATCAGTTATTAAGATTTTTCCGTGAATGTTGTAAACAAATTAGTTCCACTAGGTAGCTAGCTGCATGTGTAAGTGCTTACATACCTCTGAAAAACCTTACTTGAGGAGCTATTTGTTGTCTGAATTCAGGTTCCAAACTCTGAGCTGGGAGTGAGGAAAGGTCCCCTTCCTGGTGCAATTCAGAGTATTTGGTTGAACTTTTGCAGTGAAGGGTCTGTCACCCCACTGACTGGTTATGGAGAAAATCTGCTTCATTTAGCAGGTAGGAGTCCTGTAGCTGACTGACGTGAGCAGTCCCGTGAGGATCCTGCACATCAGCAACTCTTGTTATACATCTCATCAAGCCCCAGAGGCAAGCAGGATATTTCCTAGAGCCCCAGATGCTGCCACTTGGATGCTTTCCAGCATTGCTTTTTTTTTTTGAATGAACAAGTATTTGAGAAGGGTCCGCCAGCACCCACATCGTCTTCCCTTGTGGCCTAGAAATCCAGCACTCCTCCACCACTGCTTGGAGCTGGTTGGCATCACTGCTGCAGTGTTCTGTTTTTGTCACATTTTTCCATTTCTCTAGAGCCTATGATAAGCATCCAAATTAAACTGGGGCCTCAGACATTTTTGATATTTCCAAGCAATATTGGTAACAGGTCTTACACTGCAGTCTGCCATTTATTCAAATATATCTCAAAGCACCAAACAATCTACATAGGCAAGGATTATTTCATCCCTCACTGAAATTCAGCCACCTGAAAGCAGTGGCTGTACTGTGGTACACAGTGACATTACTCAGTGGTTTGGGGCAGAGAAAGCTGAACTGAAAAGCCAAGAGAGACTTTTTATGCTAGGGAAAACAATATTGAACTCTGTGTTTCTTCCCAGGGAAGCAGGAGTAATGCTCTTGTTCTTGCAGAAGCTGATGAAGAACTGGTAGTTGCCTTCAGCAGTGAAAACTTTGGTGCTACCCATTACAGGAGAAGTTCCTTATATAACAACACCCGCTTTGTTTTGCTGTCATATCTAAAAATCTTGGTCCAGACAGCCTGTACGCTGTCTGGATGTGGCTGAGTCTGTGACAGCCAACAAGTTGTCCTCCCTCATGCTGGGACCCCCAATGGCTTCGCGGACATTGGACACACCAGCAGCTGGGACCTCGGGGAGCATTCAGTCACTCATCAAACACCTTTCCAGGCACATCACTTGCAAAGGACACTTGATCTCTGATTAAGAATGGACACCAGTAGATGTCAAGGAAATATGAATGGAGATTTCTTTTGGTACACAGGGAATTAATAGGGTCTACTGGTATTTCATCACAACAGAAGAATACATAAATGGAGTTGCCAGCTTCCTTGACTCTTATGAAAATATCCTGATGTACATGAAACTGAGACCTCAGTTTGTTGCTATAGGTGGTGAGGCAAGGGTGGGTTTGTGACAGGTACCAGGGATGGGGAGAAGGTGCCTTGCAGCAGGGCTGTGCTACAGCCCAGTGGCACCACCATGACCAGGTCCTTGGTACCATGCTCCCAGTGCAGCTGGTTAGTGCTGGGGGAACATGTTCATCAGCTGGGTTGGTACGTGGGAGCCCAGCAGAAGGGGCTGCAGCGCAGCTGGGAGCAATGAAGATGTGACTGTGGGAGAGGGTAACCCGGGGGAGCACCCTGCTCAGTGGGTGAAGCTTGGGGAGCCCCCAGGCTGCCTGGCAAACCACTGAAACAAGCCTGGCAGCACCCCACAGCAGCACGCTTTTCCCAAAGAAAGATAGTAAGAGCTGACACCAGAAGTACGGCTTCTTGAACTGCTTTTAAAAAAAATCAATAAATGCAAGTCCATTCTTCTGCTGTAATTCCATCACTGCAATCAGGTTACTCCAGGCTTTAAATTGTCCTTGATCACAAAGAAACTTCAAAAGAAAAATGAGAGGTTCGTTCTTATTTTGGTATATTTGGGCCAAATTCTTGAGTGTAGGTCAGCTACAGTCAAGCAGTACGGACTTGTGCACTTGAAGGTTTGGTTGTTTTTTCTATGTAAATTTTACTGCTATGTTGTGCTTAGATTTCTAACACTCAGCTTATTATTTAAAATATCCCTCCAAACTATGAATTTTAATTAATAATTATTCATTGGTAGTCTTTTACCGATCAACCAATGATCATTTATCATCAACCAACAGCTGCATCATCTCAATGCCTCAAAGTGATTTGTGTTAATGAATTAAACCTCAGAAGAGAGAAACCTCAGGCGTTCAACACAAAACCTTCTTAAAAGAGTAGACGGTTGCACAGCATAATAATTTAAGTTGGGGAATGGAGAATAATAACGTAACCAAATGAAAGTGCAGGGGAATTTAGAGAGGAAAAATGTAATTACCTGATCTGGAAAGAAGCCAGACACAATGTTTAAAATCTCATTCTTATGAAATGTGTCTTGGAATCCTTAATGACTGCAGGATCATAAGACATGGCATGTGTTTTCTGTGCTTAGAAACTAAAAGAAAAACAGACAAAGGAAATCTGTTGTTGTTTTTTTTTTTCTTCCTGATTCTAGAAACATCTTCTGATATTTCAGAAACCAGTGTAACACATGCATGGAGTTATGACCCAGTGTAGAACAAAAGCAGAAAGATGAAAGACACTACTCCAAATTGAAAATCAGTCTTCAATGCTTGCAAGAAAAAAAAAAAGCATTTGGGGAAAAGGAAGAAAAATAAGAAAAGTATTTAATTTTACTTTCATTATGTGATCTGTGGAAACAGCCAAAGAAAAATAAATTTTTTCTTTTGCTTTTGTTTCCTTCGCGCTCTGCGGGACGGTCCTCCCTTTCTGGCCAGAGCCGGCACGTGAGCCCTGAGTCGCGCCCTGGCCCCAGCACTCCTCTTTTCTTCTCGGGCATCGGGACGTTTCAGATCCCGACAGACTCCAGATACAGAGATGATATTTCTGAAATACTGAACTTTTCATGTTGCTTAAATATCTTTATGTATAGCCAGAGAGACTGGAGTCTGGGCAGGGCAAGCGGGGAGGGGGAGGCAGAGAGCGGGCAGGATTCTGCCTTGAGTGACGCTCCGGGCAGAGCGGCACAAGGGGAAGCGGTTTTGTGCCAGAAAGACTTCAGTAATTTATTTTCCCATGGTAGAGAGCAGGATTAGCCTTAGTCTTCTAGAGATGGTTTTCCTCCTTCGTTGAATGCAAGGTACATGAAATTTAGGGTTAATCAATGGTATTAAGAAGTTGGTGCTGGACAAGTAACGGGATGCTGGTATCGGTTTCAGCAATAGCCGCTTTCTCTGTAATAGCGAGTGATGAGCTCATGTACAATGAATCTGGGGGGAATAAAAGCCAAGCTCAGAAATACTTGTGATGCTAATTAATTATAAATCCATTGCAGATAGAATTAAAGCTGTACAAGCAACTCTCTTATTCACGCAAATGCAGGTTTGAGAATCGGAAACACATTTCTTTGCAACAAGTGAGAAGCGATTTTTCGAAATTTTAAGTGAATTGAAAAGTTGATCAAACAGCTTTTAGATTCACATGTGTTTCATGTGATGCACACCATGAGGTTTCAATTAGCTTTTGAGCAATCTTAAACTAAAAAGCAATGCAACCAAACAAAAGGTTGTTTTAAATACAAACTATTATTGCCTCGTTTGTTAACTATCAAAACCAAATTGCTGAAAACTCATAAAATGTTTTTGGTCAATCCAAAGCTGTACTTTGGGAGGGATTTTTGCCTGAAAACTTAGTGTGGTCATAGCCAGGATATTTCTGGGGGCAAAAAGGGGCATCATTATCATTGTTATCTTGCAGACAGAAGCAGCGAGTCTGAAAATTGCCCAGGAGGAAAGTATCACCCTGGTGCCTGCTGTGACTTCAGGGGAGAGCTGAGCCTGTTTCAGCCACTTTGCTGCAAGCCCTGCTGGATGTGATACATCGCCTTAGAGCATCCTGCTGCGGGGGTAATTTGTGGGTTCAGCTCAAGTGCTTTAATTAGCAGCAGATGAACATCCCTGAAAAACTGGCAGCAGCTAATGAGGATGGTGAGTTTCTAGATGAGAATGGGATGGAGGCATCATCCGAGGGCTGCAGGAGTCAGTGGGAGAGTTTAATTAATTTGGTGGCTTTTGCAGAGGTCTGAGGTGAGAGGGCAGGGGGCTGCTCAGATTTGGAGCCAGATGAGATGATTTCCATTTTGCTGCCATTTCTCTTGTAAAACAGCTTGGATCTGGCCCAGCTGAACCCCTCAGGTGAACACCTCAGGGTGCTGTGGCATATTTTGAATCAGACCCGCATGTTCTGTCCTTTCCTTTCTGCGCTCACCGATAACCAGTGCAGCACCTGAGCCACATCCCCTTGGCCGAACCTGCCCCGTTTGTGACAGATGACTTAGGACCAGGTTTGCTGGGTTTCCCTCTGCCAGCACGGTCCCGTGCCCGACGGGAGCTGCTGGTGCCGTGGCAGGTGCCTGCTCGCCCCTTTGCACCCAGCAGCTGCTGCTGCTCCCTGATCACACGAACTGCCGGGTCCCAGGCTTGCTTCAAAACACAGATTTATGGTCAGAGCTTTTTTCCCCATCTTTCCTTTTATCTTTCTATTACTGAAGCAAATATAACACTCGATGGACAGGCCTGCTAAGCTCGTTGAGTTAATCGCTGGGCCCAGATGAAGGTCACCCTGCCAGACACATAATTCCTATTCAGCACTATAAATATACATTTGATTCATTGTCTCCTGTCCCCTGCATCACAGGGAATGGAAGAGGCGTACCGGCAGCCCCCCAGTCCTCCCTGCAGTGATGTGAGTCACTGTCACGGCTCTGACGCTTTGTCCGTGGTGATAATAGCAATTTATGCTTTGAAAGTGTTGGCGGAGCTGCGTTCAGGGTTTTAAATCATCCCTTGGATGTGATGGCCAAGGTTGGGCTGCAGTGGGGTTGGGGTGAAGTGGGTGTCTTTGGCGTAGAGGGGCCTGGCTCCGCTGGGAGCCCCTGGAGAAGATGGTCCTGGCGGGTTATGAATCCCCCTGTGCGCGGGTGGCTCCGTGCTGGGGGGTGAGACCCCGCGTCCGGTGCAGTCGGTGCTACTGCCCAGAGGGGACCGAAGGTCCCGTGGGGCGCTCTGGTGCAAGGCTGCAAGGCCAATGATTAAAAAAACCATGAAATAAATAAAAATAAATGCCACCCAGCGCCTTCCTGAAGGGTTTTAACCTATTTCCAACCTATTTTCAAGCTATTTGCTGGCCAGGGCCAAAGAAAGCACTCGGGAACCGACGCAAGGGAAGGCGGCTTCCCCCGCTGCCGGGAAAGCCCCGTGCGAGGCCGGTGCCTGCCGGAGGGGGCGTGGCCCGGGCGCTGGAGGCGGGGTTAGGGCGGGGCCTGCCAGTGGAAGGCGGGGCCTGGCCTGANAAGGGGGGAGCTGCTGGCGCGGCCCCGCCGAGCGGGAGGTGCCGCCGGGGTGCTGGAGCCCAGTCGGTGGGAGAAGATTGATGGCTCCCCCGGCCGTCCTGCCGCCGAGGGCCGCAGGGGACGGAGGAGCGGTGTCTGCGGGCCGCTGGGCCAGCGGGGAGACCCTCGCCCCGCCGTGCCCCCGGGAGGGGATGCAGGGCCCGCCCTGCTGCGGGACCGTGAGCGGCGCCGGCAGCGCTGCGGGCCTCGCCGGTGAGGGCAAGGCCGGAGGGCTGCTCGGGGCGGTGGGGAGTGCAGTGGGGCTCCTTGGGCGTGCGGCGCTGGTCTGCTCCTGCGTGAAGGTATCGACACCGAAGTCGGATGCGCCCTGGCAGCAGCGGGGAACCTCCGTTCCAATGGCTGGAGAGCCTCGGGGGAGCTCAGTGACTCCTGGCCCGGTGGGACTGCTCCCTGCGAGGAGACCGCCATCAAAACCCTGTCCTTCGTGGCAGCAGGACCTTCAGTTGGGGGATGCTTGTGCTTATCTGCATCTTTCCTACTTCTGATTCTTTTTTCTTCTTGATGAAAACAGCATATGTCCATGTTGAAGATTAGACATTTTGTAGAGCTTTTTGTAGATTAGACATTTTGTAGAGTTACTCCTTGGGGAGCCAAGTTAGCTTTTCCTGTTAAGTGAGAGAAATTCTGGTTACAAAGATCCCCACCTCTACAAATTTTTCCTGCTTCAAGCATTTTATTATTTTTTTTTTTNCGCCTTCCTGAAGGGTTTTAACCTATTTCCAACCTATTTTCAAGCTATTTGCTGGCCAGGGCCAAAGAAAGCACTCGGGAACCGACGCAAGGGAAGGCGGCTTCCCCCGCTGCCGGGAAAGCCCCGTGCGAGGCCGGTGCCTGCCGGAGGGGGCGTGGCCCGGGCGCTGGAGGCGGGGTTAGGGCGGGGCCTGCCAGTGGAAGGCGGGGCCTGGCCTGACGCAGTGACGTTGGCGGCGGCGGCGAGGCGAAGGGAGGGCGCCGCCATGGCGAGCCAGTCGCAGGGCATCCAGCAGCTGCTGCAGGCCGAGAAGCGCGCCGCCGAGAAGGTGGCCGAGGCCCGCAAGCGTGAGTACGGCCCGGCCCGGCCCTGCCCGGCCGCGGGGGCCTCAGGTGGCGGGAGTGCCCGGCCCGGCCCTGCCCCGCCGTGGGGGCCT